>WNWU01009527.1:0-19361 GCA_012654045.1 Ptyas mucosa | reverse complement strand
CCCACAAGTAAGTGTGCCAACCTTCTTGTAGATCGTGACCTTCTAAGGCCAGGATTCTCCTATTTTGTAATGTGACCCAATCCTTAATCCAAACTAAATTTGCTGCCTTTTGGTATGCAACCCAATCAGGGAGACCAAAGCCACCCATATTCCTTTTCCCTTGCAATATCTTGTATGAGATCCTCGCCTTCTTTCCCTCCCATAGGAAGTTTCTAACCGTTTTATTCAAATCCAAGAAGAATCTTTTATCTAATCTCACTGGAATATTTTGAAAGAGAAATATGATCTTAGGGGAGGATGTTCATCTTAATTGCTGCTATTTTGCCGGTCAATGACAATTTTAACTTTTTCCATCTATCCAAATCCTATTTTTTGTAATAGTGGGGTGTAATTATCTTCTTTTAATGATGAGTACCTCGACGTTATCCATATCCCTAGATATTTTATTTTTTTTACTACCTGGAGACCTAAAGAATCTTCTAGCTCCTTCTTATATGATTCTGTTACATTTTTCACTATAATTTTGTTTTTTTTTAAATTCAATTTGAATCCAGCAACTTCTCCGTACTTCGAATAATAATTTTGGGCCAGTTTCTAATGGGTCTTCTGCTATTAGGGCCACGTCATCAGCAAAAGCTTGCGTTTTAAATGTTTCTTTCCTGATTTTTAATCCTTTGATTTCTTCGTTGGATCTGATCTTCCTAAGTAGGACTTCTAACGCCAAAATGAAGAGCAAGGGGGATAATGGACATCCCTGCCTTACTCCCTTTTGAATCTGGAAGGTTCGTGTCTTGTCCCCATTTATTAATATGCTCGCCCTTTGATTGCAATAGATATTCTCAATCATTTTTCTAAAATTTGCCCCAAATCCCATTAAATTAATTTGATTGACCATAAAGCTCCAATTCAAGTTATCGAATGCCTTTTGGGCGTCCAAAAACACTAGCGCCAGCTGTTGTTCGGGATGCTGCTCATAGTACTCTAAGACGTTTATTATTGTTCTCAGATTATCCTTAATTTGTCTCCCTGGGAGGAATCCATTCTGGTCTTTGTGAATCCAAAAGTTTAAATTTTTTTTTACTCTCTCCGCAATTATACTCATAAATAGTTTATAATCTGAATTTAGTAGGGAGATGGGTCTGTAATTTGCTATTTGTTTCGAATCGGCACCTTCTTTCAATATGAGTGTCAAATTTGCTTCCCTCCATGTATCCAGAATTCTTGAGCCCACCAAAACCTCATTAAATATCTCTAATAATTCTAATTGCAGTTCTTCTCCAAATTTTATATAGATTTCCCCGGGGAGACCATCTGGGCCTGGGGTTTTATTTTTTTAAATTTTGGTAAGGGCAGTTTTAAGCTCCTCTATTGTGATTTTATTATTCAACATCTCCTTCTCTTCTTCTGTTATATGGGGTAGACCCGCTTCCATCAGATATTGTTCCACCTTATCTGGCTCTATCTCTTCATCTTTATACAGGGCTTCATAGAATTCTCTTACTCTTTCTAGTTTATCCTCTTCCTTGGTCAGGAGATTACCCTTAGAATCTTCTAATGCCAGAATTTGGGTTTTTTTCATTTTCTTTTTTTAACTTGTATGCAAGCCATCTTCCAGGTTTGTTGGCGTTCTCAAAATAGTAATGCTTTGTTCTCTTTATTTTTTGCGCCATCTCCTCCTGATCCAGTATATTCAGCCCATGTCTCGCCAACATCCACTTTTGTTTAGCCGCCTCATCTCCCGGGTTTTGCTGTAGATTATTTTCAGCTTCTTCTAGTTTTTTTGTGTGGGCCTCCCTATCTTTCCTATTTTCTTTATTTTTGAACACCATATATGATATGGCCACTCCTCTCACATAGGCCTTCATAGTATCCCACACAATTTCTCTAGCCGTACCTTGCTTGCCATTTTCTATAAAGAAACGTTTCACTTCCTCATTCAATTTAAGTGTAAACTCTTTATCATTCAGTAGATTTGTCTTTAAACTCCATCTCTGTTGTTTCCTCTTGTTTGTATACTGCCAAATTATTTCGAGAAGCTTGTGGTCTGCCCAGGCATTTGTGATCATGTCAACCTTCTTAATTTCCAGTCCTACTTTCCTAGTGGCCCATACCATGTCTAATCTAGACCAGGAGTTCTGTGGGATCGAATAGTAAGTGTATTGTCTATCGTGTGGATGCAGTGTTCGCCACATGTCGATTAGGTTTATTTCATCCACTAGATCAAAAAAACTTTTTGGCAAGGGTAACCTTTTTTTTTTTTTAATTTTCCTGCTTTTATAGTCCCTGTCTGGGTCAACAATACCGTTAAAATCGCCTAACATACATATTTCATTGTGTGCCCATTTTCCTAACTGTTCGTGTAATTTCCGATAGAAGAGTCCCTGTTTTTTGTTCGGTGCATATATCCCCACCAGCATCAATTTTGAATTACCTCTCGTTACCTCTATCATTAGGATTCTACCTTTTGTATCTTTATATTTGCATTCTGCCTCTATTCCTTGTCTAACATATATAGCCACCACCCTCTTTTTTTTTTCTGCTAAAGACACAAATACTTTGCCAAATTTAGTGTATTCTAGATAATTTGCCTCATCCCTTTTTATATGAACCTCCTGTATACATATTATATCTGGATTTTGTTTTAACAATTTGGAGAATACTAGCTTCCTTTTTTTATAATTATTTAAACCATTAACATTTAAAGATAAGATTTTTGTACCATTCATTTCTGGTGCTTGTGCCTATTCCCTAGTACTTGTTTGTTTTTAGGGTTACTGCTCTTATCGGTCTAGTTTTTTTATCTTTCTCTTCCGCTTCTCCTCTTTTCTTCTCCTCTTCTATGTCTTCTTTTGTACTTTGGTCCTGAGAGGATTCTTCTTCTGTGTTTACTGTTTCGATTTCTTCTCTGCTAGCTTGCTCCTCTTCACCTCCTCTTAGTTGATCCAGAAAATCCTGTGCCGCGCTTAGACTATCAATTTTGATTTTCCTTCCTTGCCATGAGATTAGCATCCCCTCTGGCAGGAGCCATCTGAATAAAATATTTCTTCTATTTAATTGACTCGACAGAAGCCTATAGTTCTTCCTCCCTTCCCTCACTCTTCTTGGTACTTGCTTTAAAATATTCACCTCCTTCCCTCTAAATATAATTTGTTCCTCTCGTGCTATATTGTATAAGATGTCCCTCACTTTTTTCCGGGCGAATCTTACATGGACCTCCCTAGGCAGCCTGTTCCTTCTCACATAATTTGTTTGAACTCTATAGATCTCATCAAGTTCTCTAGTTATTTCCTGTTTATCTCGCTGTAGGGTATCCGCAATCAGCTCCACCATCTTATCACACAGGTCCTCTTCTTTCTCTTCGACAATGTTTTGGAAATGGAGGTAAAATGAAGCCTTGTCCATTTCAAGCTGGGTCAATGAATCTCCCATTTCCTTATTCTGCATCGAGAGGGTTTGGTCTACTGTGTGGGAATAATCAAACTCATAAACCATGGTGCACGTGCAGACTGGCTTGCCCAGTTGTAACACGTACACGGGACTTGGATTTAGAAAAACATCACCCCACTCTTGGTATCACCCCACTCCTGGTACCGCCAGCCTTCAAGAGAGCGGCCTCCTAGTGTATGCGTAAGGAGAATGGAATGCATCATACGAAAGTGTAAATTGAATCCCAACAACCCGATTGCTTGCCTCTCTTATCTCTTGCTTTGAATTTACAATAAAGGAGGGTTTCGGAGTCAGCTCTGGGCTCTCATACCGAGAAAACACTGCGTGAGTGTCTTCTCTGATTCAGACCCCTCATGAGAGGCCCACCAGAATTACCGCAACTGGTGACCCCGACGTGATAACCTCAATGGTTATACGTCCCTTGGACCTTCCGTACTCATCGCCTGGAAGAGGCTGTGCACACGATTTCATCCGAAGCAAGACGACAATCCCCTCGTGAGTATGGGAGGAGGGTTTTCTAAGCAACAAGCGGAGCACTTACAAGAGCTTAGCGAACTAACCAAGGTTTCAATTATTATTCTAAAAAATAATGGTAAATTATTACCCACACTGTCCAAAAAGGACCTAATTGGATTGCTTAAATACATTTGGCAACACTGTCCGGCTTACCCAGAAAAGGGCTCGCTCAAAACGGCTACGTGGAAATGTTTGGGAACTCACTTCCACGAAAGCCCCAGAGCCCCCAGAAAGATTCTTGCAGCATGGCGGGTAGTCATGGAGTGCCTTATGATTCATGAAAAGGGTTTAGCAGAGGCTGCGATCGCCCCTGCTCTTCCACCCCCCTACGAAAAGGAAGTACAGCCCGAGCAAAAGAGCGCGTTTCCAGTAACTGCCCCAACCGCTCCTTGCACTCCGCCCGCCGACCCTGCCGGACCCATTCCTCCCCCTGTGCCTGTAAGTGCCGTTGCCGCGGCCATGGCTCAAGCCCGCAGTCAGGGCCTTCTGGATCCTGACGAGCTCACGCAATGTTCCGCTTTCCCGGTCGTGCTTGTTCCCAACCCTGCTGGTCAAGGGCCCCTAGTTCCCCAGTACGAGCCACTCCCATTAAAAACAATTCGGGACTTAAAAACCGCTGTGGCAATGTATGGAATTACATCCCCGTACGTTAAAGGACTCTTAAACTCTTTGGCTGTGTCCTTTATCATGACTCCCAAAGATTGGAGAGACTTGCTGAGAATGATCCTCACGGGACCACAGTATGTCGTGTGGGAGTCTGACTTCCTCCGGGAGGCTCAAAGTGTCGCCCGGATGGCTGGATTGGCTGGGGTAACAGGGGACCATGTTTCAGGCACCGGCGCTTTTGCCCTTATCACTGCTCAGATGCAAATCCCTGCAGCTGCTTTTCCGCTTGTCAGTCTTGCCGCGTTACGTGCTTTGGATAAGGCCGATGAAGTGTCTGGCATCCCCACTGCCTCATTCTCAAAAATCCATCAAGGCCCTAATCAGCCGTATGCTGATTTCATAGACGAATTGCAAAAGGCAGTGGAGCGACAGATTGACAACCCGGTCGCTAGGTCAGAACTGCTACTAAAATTGGCTTATGAGAACGCTAACGCCGATTGCAGTCACATTTTACAACCGCTCTCTACCAAACCTGGTGTTACTCTTGCTGATTATCTCAAAGCTTGCCGCATAGTAGGCACTCAGGCTTTTGCTATGGAATCCCTCGCCGCTGCTTTACAGCAAAACGGCTCTCGCCTTTCCGGCAACTGTTTCAATTGCGGAAAACCTGGCCATTTTAAGTCACAATGCCGCGCCCCGGGCGGAGGCGCTTCTCGACAAAATAACAATTTTGCAACGAAACCAAAAACAGTGTGTCCAAAATGCAAAAAGGGCTTCCATTGGGCCAATCAGTGTCGATCAAGTCAAAATTTTGCCCAGTCGGGAAACTGATAACGGGGCTAGCTTCCGGCCCCTCCCAAAAGGTTGCAGATTTACCGCAATTACCTGCTTCTCTTCCGATTCCTGTGCTTCTTACCGCTGATGTATCTCTCGACGTGGACTTTCCTAACACGCCTTATTCTATCTCCGCCTCCTCAACGCAAATTCTTCCCCCTTCTTCCTCCGCTATTGTTATGCCTCATGAATCTTTTACCCTGCGAGGTGGCTCATTCCCTCCAGCACTTCTGTCATGTTCTAACACTGTCACTGCAGATATCAATTTCATTCCAAACTGTCTGATCTCAATACAAAAAGGGGAGGCAATTGGCAAACTATTACTCCTTCCCCCCGCAACATCACCGCCCCCCGCGGACTTGCTGGCCGTAACAAAAACCATGCAGGATGCCCGTCCAGCAATGGAATTCCATATTAAAGGTCTCCGTTTCTCTGGCATTCTAGATACCGGTGCTGATGTGTCAGTAATCCGGACTGCAGAATGGCCTGCACACTGGCCCCTTGAGCCAGCCCCAGCAGTTCATGGGGTGGGAGGAACGCAACCTGCACAAATAAGTAAGGACTGGCTATCTGTGAGCTCTCCGCAGACATCCACAACTGCGCACATTAAACCAGTCATCCTCCCCCTGCACATCAATCTGTGGGGACGTGACCTTATGCACCAGCTTGGTGCCAAATTAAGTTTGGAATGATGTCTATACCAATCCCCCTTCGTCTCTCTCTCAAAACTGATACTCCGGTCTGGATTGACCAATGGCCTCTTACTTCTGAAAAACTTTCTGCATTACACTCCCTTGTAGCAGAGCAACTTGCCCTGCATCACATCGAACCTTCTTTAAGCCCCTATAACACTCCAGTATTTGTAATAAAGAAAAAGTCTGGCAAATGGCGTTTTTTATGTGATCTCAGGTCCATGAACGCCATTATACAGCCCATGGGAGCGCTACAATGTGGCTTGCCCAATCCCAACTTGATTCCGATACATCACGATCTCATGGTGATAGACCTAAAGGACTGTTTTTTCTCTATCCCACTGCACCCTGAGGACATGCCTCTTTTTGCTTTCACTGTCCCTGAACCAAACATGCAAAAACCTTCTTCCCGCTATCAATGGCGTGTCCTCCCTCAAGGCGTGCTGAACAGCCCCACCATATGTCAAGCCTATGTCAATGCTATCCTAGAACCATACAGAACTCTTTTTCCCCACTTCCTCGTCTATCATTATATGGACGATATCCTTGTTGCCGCACCGGGGCCTGCGGGCACCGTTGCTGAAACCTTACCCCAACTTGTCTCCCTACTTGCAAGGGGAGGCCTTAAAGTAGCCCCTGAAAAAATACAACACAGGGGACCTTACTCCTACCTTGGCCATAAATTGCTTTCTTCTCATGCAGCTCCGGTCTTTCCTTCCATAAGCCTCTCTCAAAGGACTACCTTAGTTAAGCTTCAACAATACCTAGGCACAATTAATTGGATTCGCCCCTATTTTGGCATTACCACAGCACAATTAGCACCTTTATTCTCGGCCCTCACACAAGGAAAGCATCCATCTGACCCTATCATTCTTACACCCACACAAAAGGATGTATTCTCGCAAATTGAATCATCCATACATGCTCAATGGGTGAACCGTTGTGTATCCAATGAGCCATTCTCAATTGTCATCATCAATACTCCACACCTCCCCACGGCAGCCATCATTCAGAACCCAGGCTCTGTACGCATCCTGGAATGGCTACACCTACCGCATACCCCTAGAAATACCATCACTCAAAAGCCCTCTCAATTTGCTTCTCTCATTGCAAAAGGAAGACTTAGATCCAAACAGTTAGCCGGAGTCGAGCCTACTATGCTCTATGTTCCCTGTGCCCTTTCCACATGGGAAACCCTATACACCAACTCTGAGGCTCTCCAAATTGCCCTCACGGAGTGGCCAGGGGCCATCTCCTGCCATCCCCCGCCGGATCCCCGCTTTCAGCTTCTGCGGCAGGTTCCGGTGGAATGGGATACTCAACTAAGATCAGGGCCCATTCCCCAGGCTATTACTGCTTTCGTGGACGGTAGCAAGACCCGGGGCGCTTGTGCGTGGTATCTCGATGGGTGGCACACCAGAATCACTCCACCCCAAACCTCAGCACAGCGCTCTGAATTAGCTGCCGCCATCCTTGCCTTTCAGCAATTCCCTATGGAACCTTTTAACCTGATTCTTGATAGCCTCTATGTTACTCAGATAGTAAAAACTATCTTTCAATCTTATCTGTCCCCCTCTTTGGATGACAATCTTACCTCTCTCCTTACAACCTTACAGTCCCTCATATACACACGCACGCACCCTTATTTTGTTGCCCATATAAGAAGTCATCAACCTTTTCCTGGATTTCTCCAGGAGGGCAATGACATGGCTGATACGGCTGCGTCTAGCCTCTCTCTTCTGACTCTGTCTCCACTCTCCCCTTGGGAGAGTCACTCCTACTTTCATCAAAACAAAAAGGCGCTCATGAAGCAATTTGGAATCACTCAAGCAGAGGCAACTGCTATTTTACAGCAATGCCCCGCTTGTAGTAAGCAGGCCACCTCCCTCCCCATGGGCGTGAACCCCAGGGGGATGGAAGCCTGTCAAATCTGGCAAATGGATGTTACGCAATATCCATCCTTTGCCCCTTGGAAATATTTGCATGTTTCCATTGATACCTTTTCAGGTTTTATCATGGCAACCCCCCAGAGGGGCGAAACAGCCAAACATGTCATCAATCATTGCATTCGGACTTTCGCAGCTTTGGGATGCCCAAAACAACTTAAAACTGATAACGGCCCAGCCTACACTAGTGCTGCCTTTGCTGCCTTCTGTAGGCAATGGTCCATTGTTCACAAATTTGGAATTCCTTTCAATTCCCAGGGCCAGGCTCTAGCAGAACGAGCTAACCAAACTTTAAAACACGCCCTGGACAGATACAATCAGACACAGGGGAAACTTCCCCCTAGCCTCCCGCTGCTGCAAAACAGACTTAATCTGTGTATATATACTTTGAACTTTCTTAATCTGACGGGGATGCCTCCTACTGCGGCTGCGACTCGTCACTTTTCTGCTTCTCCACTTGCAGTAGCCGACCCACCAAAGGTATATTTCAAGCGACTTCCCGATCCCACCTGGCGCGGCCCAGCAAACCTTCTCACCTGGGGGCAAGGCTACGCGGCAGTCCAGTACAACAACCAGACCATCTGGGTTCCTGGCAGACACGTAAGACCTTATCGGCTAAAAACAAAAACAGAGGAGGATGTCTCCATTGCCTTCAATGCTCCTTCTACTTGTCATCATCCACCTTGCAACTTGCCTACTGATGCTGCCAGAAAGCTGGGAGGACAATGTTTATCTCAAGGACATGCTCTCGCTCAGCCAACAGACTAATTCCTCCAAATGTTGGATGTGCGCCCCCATACCATCGGACGCAAGAGCAGGAATAATGTTACAAGTGACCCCATTGAACAAAACACAATTTATAAATGACCTCATTTCATACCCCACACGAAAATACTCGGACAGTGTTAAAATTCACGTGCCTTTCCCTGCGGACTTCTGCCTATCGCGCATTCGAACTGCATCAAGTAAAGATCTTGGTGTTTACCATCCATGCGCGCAGGCTATACCAGTACCTATTACTTGCCCTATGAACACCTCCCTGTTACCTCTATGGGAATATAATCTGCGCGAAAGTTTTGTAGAAATGTATAACTGGAGCAAAGAGCAGAACAACATCTCCTATGCGTTACCAAACGATTGGTGGGTCCTTTGTGGCACACGGGCATACTGCTCTCTTCCCATGGAATGGAGTGGTACCTGCACTCTAGGGAAAGTCACACCAATGGTACTTAAGTTGTCAGAAATTCCACAACACACTAAAGGACAGTGTCCACAATATTACACCCGGACTAAACGAGAAGGTGGTCTCAGCTATGACATGCCGTGGTACATGATAGCTATACGGGCTTTAATCCCTGCTTTGGGCGCTGGCTGGAACGCTTATGACATTGGCCAGCTCAACAACTGGACAGTCGCCATGTTCAATGAGACCGCCGATGCCCTCACCATGATAAACAAACAGCTCGGGGACCTCAGAACCTTTTCCTTGCATACCTGGTTTGCAGTTGACATCATGTTGGCTTCTAAAGGAGGAGTGTGTGCCTTGGTGGGTCCTGCATGTTGTGTGTATGTGCCGGATCCCCAGGCAAATATCTCTGCAATAATCTACAACATGCACTCTTTGATCAATGATAACCCCATCGGCAATTACCCTGAAAGTTTAACTTTTTCTGACATTTGGGCTGCAATGTGGTCATGGCTCCCAGGAATGGGATGGTTGAAAAATATATTATCTGCTGTATTAATGATTGTAATCTTGCTAATTTGCTTATGCTGCTGCATTCAATGTATTCCTTCCCTTATAACCATGATGCGTTCTTTTCTCCCAAGCCCCAAGCAAAATGTAATGATTATTACCCAAACACAGGCCGAATGGCAATCCCTGTTGGCTCTGCCCATAGAGGACAACGACTCGGAGATGGCAGAGTGGATAAAAGAGGGAAAGACAACAGAAGAGAAGACCTATATGCATGTCACGTCTGAAGGTGAAACTGAATTTGGCCAAAAAACAAAAACAGAGGAGATGTGGGAATAATCAAACTCATAAACCATGGTGCACGTGCAGACTGGCTTGCCCAGTTGTAACACGTACACGGGACTTGGATTTAGAAAAACATCACCCCACTCCTGGTATCACCCCACTCCTGGTACCGCCAGCCTTCAAGAGAGCGGCCTCCTAGTGTATGCGTAAGGAGAATGGAATGCATCATACGAAAGTGTAAATTGAATCCCAACAACCCGATTGCTTGCCTCTCTTATCTCTTGCTTTGAATTTACAATAAAGGAGGGTTTCGGAGTCAGCTCTGGGCTCTCATCCTGAGAAAACACTGCGTGAGTGTCTTCTCTGATTCGGACCCCTCATGAGAGGCCCACCAGAATTACCGCACTACTGTATCCAATTTCCTTTCATTTTGATCAATTCTTTGTTCTAGTTTTTGGATTTTTCTCTCATTGTTAGCAATAGAAGCTTGGATCTTGTTCATCTTTGAGTCCGATTTTAATTCAGAGTGGTTGTTTAGCAATTTCTCTTGCATCACTAACATTGTTTCTTGGATTAGAGACAAAGAAGACTGTACCGTTTTTAATGTTGGGGTTATTGGGAGTTTAGCTGTTTTCTGCAAACCTTCTAATGGCTTCTGAGTAACTGGAGACATCGTTGCTAGCGTAGGATTAGATGGTACTTTTTTTCCAGTTTTCAAGATTGTTGAGGTCATAGTTGCCATTTCTTTCAAAATTAACTTTTGTTCTCTTATTATTATTTCTATATTTCTCCAAATGATCATTCAGTGGCCCTTGCCACTCTTTTTCCACTGTTAGTTGCTGCTTAGAATCCTAAATACGTGGCTTGTTATGATAATTAAGAGGGATCTATTTATTTAGAAAAAAGTCCTTATCCTTCTTTGTTAATCCCAATATCTACTAAATAGTTAATTAGTTAATTAATATAAAATGCTTGTTTCAATCCACAAGTAAAGCAATTGCCCCAACCGATCTCTTATCTCTTATCTAATATTCTCCTCAAACAACCTTAAAATACTAAAGGCTTACTTGATCCCGTCTTACGACTGTTAAATACTTAATCAAATATTGCAATTAATTAGTAGATTAAATCCATGTGTTACAGTACTTATATACTTAATTAATTAGTTAATCAGAAATAACAATTATTAACAATTAAATCGATATAGCTCCCTGCTTATAGAGTAACACTTAATTAAATAAAAAGAAAATGGGGTAATCACTTTAGATAGTTTCCTAAGTCTTACTTGCTTTCCCGTACGAATCCTATGTGACTATGAATAATTAAATAAGTAAGTAGATAAATAGATATATTACTATAAATAGATACTATAACTAGGTATAAATAGTTGTAAATAGATACAGATAAATACAACTTAGTTAAATGATTAGGTAGTTAGCTATTAATAAATAATATAATATAATATAAATATTAATATAATAGAAAAAAATAGGATATATGTTATATATGAGAGGAGATCTAAAGACTTATAAATATATTAATATTAAAATATACGATCGGAGTACTTAGGGAGAAGTTATCTGGAAGAAAGATGAGTCTATATGTAATTCCTTTTTAATGGTCTAGTAGTCCTTATTCAGCCTTCAGTCTCTTCTAGGTCTCTTTCTCTCTTTTCCTGAGTCACTGTCAAGGCTCTATGATGTTTCTCGCTGATAGACTGTCTCCGTGCCCGTCCTTATTGTTCTCTGTAATGGCTGCACTTCCTGTCCTCGTTGCAATGAAAAAAAAAGCCAAATCTCCTACTGCGCTCTGTCCACCGCAAATCGGCTACTGTAGACAGTTTAAGTTGGCGAGTTTATGTTAGATTCTTTATTCTTCTTACTCTCTGCACCCTCCAAACCTTTCTCTGCACAGTTACTTTATTGACAGCTCTCCAAACACCGCACCGGCTTGTCAGGTTCTGCAATCTTAGTCTCTGTTCCTCCAATTGCAGTCGCCACCTCTTGCTCTCTGGATCCCTCTTGCCCAACTCTACCGGCTCCTTCCTCAGATGACCCGCTTCTCTCAACAAGAAAAGTATGTTCCGATTTCCACGCTGCAACCTCCGATTTATCTTAGTTTTCCATCTTATTGTCGGCTGCTACAGCTTCGTGTCAGCCATTAAATGGCTGACTCACGCATGTCGGCTTGACAGAGCTGCCTGGTCTTGCGGGAAGCGCTTGCGCTTCGCTTTCTTGCTCCCCAGGCTCTCTCTGTTGTCCGCGGGGCTCTCCAGGTCCCACGCCCCCAGGAGGATCCCCAAAACATGGTGAAAAATGGTGTCGGGGAGCAACGATCACTCACCCGGCACCCTGCCACTGCAGCTCGCCAACCGGAAGTGATGCTATTATCTTATTCTACTTCACCAAAGGGAGTTGTCAAGAGTGGTGGTGGTGGTGGTGGTGGATGGAATGCATGGGTGGGGGAATGGCATCCAAGCAACCGTTGGCTTCCATGAGACTCAAGGACACACCGAGCAGATATCCCAGCATGGCTGGCGGTTTCCCATAACAAAATGAACATAAGTGATTGGTGGACATATTGGACTGTGGGTGGCCCACAGAGGGAAATTAACTATGCTTACTTTTGTGTGGGAAACCCAGAGCTGGTTTTGCTTCTTCTGTACCAGTGTGGTTTTCTCAGTAAACTTTTATACATTTGGTAAAATAATGTCCCGTTTTCTGAATTCACCAACTGGACAGTTGACATTAAACCAGTTCTCCCTGTAGCAGCCTACCTGGACCCCACCAGGAGGTTGGCAGCTTTGAGTTGTCAGCAGCTGACAAAGCAACAGATGGGGGGGGGGCGAAGCCAGGAGAAGCTGCATCTCAAGAGGCCCCGGCAGCGGCCCAAGCCAAAGCTGAGATGCAAGTGGCCAGGGCATGCCCCAAACAGAGGGCTGAGAAGCCGGAGCAACAGCTCATGCTCAAGGGGGAGAGAGCAACAGAAGGACCCTATTCGGGCCCCAAGGGCCAAGTGGGCAAGCCATGTGGGGAAGGTGACAGAAGCAGAGGACCAACTGATCCCCCCTGGAGTAACGGTGTCTCAGGGTACCAGGTGGAAGGCTCGACAAGCAGCCTAGTGGGATGACCCAACTGAGTGGAAATTCCCAGCCACAGCTCACAGTCTGTTGATGGAACAGCTGAGGGAGAAATTTGGCAGGGTGGAAGTCCAGGAAGCCACCTCACCAAGGGCAGCGGTCACGGGAGTCAGAATGGGTGCCATGAAACTGCTGCCTACCCCATCTCTTCCCCTCCTGTAGACAATGGTGCCGACCCCACTTGGGGCGGTGAGATCC
Organism: Ptyas mucosa; assembly: GCA_012654045.1. Taxonomy (NCBI): domain Eukaryota; kingdom Metazoa; phylum Chordata; class Lepidosauria; order Squamata; family Colubridae; genus Ptyas; species Ptyas mucosa. The sequence goes on along the minus strand of WNWU01009527.1, from coordinate 6,002 downwards.
CCCACCAATGAACAGTGGCTCCCATCCCTGCCGCCTCCCCGCTGGTGGGGCAGGGGCCAGCACGCGCAGCTCCAGTGGCAGCTGGCATCACTATTCAGGCATCCCTGGCAGTCTTTGTCTTAGTGTGAGAGTACCGACTGCTACCTCCCCTAGCGGACCAGTTCGATGGGTGACCCGACATCTTGGCTTACTTTCTAACCCAGGTCTGGAACTATATGGAATGCCATGGAGCAATGTACCCAGATGAGCATGCCCGGGTCAATGCTGTTACATCTAACCTGGAGGGGAGTTCAGTGGGACGGCTGGTGTCTCTCCACAACGAGGCTGCAAGACCTGGACTCTTTCATGCAGGTGTTGCGAGACAGATTCGAAGACGCCACAACAGCCTGGGTGAAAAGACCCATATCTGCTCCCTACAGCAGGGCAAGCGGCCAGTGGCAGAGTACATCCAAGATTTTCATAGCGTGGAGGCTCACCCAAGAGATTGGTCCGAGCATATGCTGGTCTATCAATTCCAGAAGGGGCTGAACAAGGAGCTATATCACAACTGCCTGCCCCGGGGGGGTGGGTGCCCCACAACCTTTGAGCATGGTACCAGTTACCACAAATGTGGAGCTCGACCTGATGGAGTACCAGGAGCACACTGTGCAAAAGAACCGGCCCTGCCAAATGCCTGAGACTCCCAGCACCCTGTGGCGGAAAAGGGTGCGCACCCTCTGCCACAGGGGAGAAGACCCACCAGAGCCCAGGAGCATGTTTCAGATGTGGGACAGAAGGTCACTGAGTAGCCGATTGCCTTGATCCACAGCTGGCATCTGCAACACAAGCCCTGGCTCAACTGAAGTCTAAAAAACCACCCGTGAAGCCGAAGGAGAAAACGTGGGCAGCTCAACAGGTCATGGAGGACTCTCCCCAATCCTAAGGGGAGGGAACTCTGACCCACGACAATGATGGTTGACTTCTACGAGAGCGACAGGGAAGGGGAAAATGATCTGATGGTAAGTGGCACCATCTTCCCTATGATGATCCAGGTGGAGATTTTGGTGCCATCCTTGGGAGAAAGGGGGGCCCTCACAGCCTTGTTGGACTCAGGGTGCACTCGGTGCATAAGTAGCCTTTAGACAGTGGAGAAATTAGGACTGAGACTTGCGAAGTTAAGGCAACCCATGGGGTTCTCCCAGTTAGATGGCTCTCTTATGGGAGGGGCACCAGCAACTTACCTAATGGAGCCAGTGAGCCTCAGGGCTGGGACCCATGTAGAGACTATCCATTTTATTGTGGCTCCTGGAATGGCCAAGACCATGGTCCTATGACTAGCCTGGTTGAGGAAATTGAATCTGTCAGTAGATTAACACAGCAACAAGTGGCAAATGAGAAAGAAAGCGGCTAGCCAGCAGAAGCCAGCAAAAGTACTGAATGCCAGCCATGAGCCTGCAGTTAGGAAAGTGAAAGTGGAGTCAGTAAAGGGAAGCGAGGAGTTAGAGCCACTCGTTCCAAATGAATACTGCCCCCTTGCAGAGGCGTTCAGTGAAAGGGAATCAGACATGCTCCTGCACCATCACTCCACAGACTGCTATTGAGATCTTCCTAGGGGCCAAATTACCCAAGCTGAAGATGTATTAAATGACATTGAGGGAGATGGAAGAACTTCGGGGGTTTATAGACAAGAACTTAGCCAGGGGATTTATCCAGCCAGTGAAGTCAAGAATGGCTGCCCCTATTCTTTTCAAAGAGAAGAAGGGTCTCTTAGACTTTGCATGGATTACCGTGGACTGAATTGTATCTGCATGCAGAATATGTATCCCCTACCCCTCATGAGGGACATGCTGGGTTACCTATCCAAGGGGAAGATTTTCACTAAGCTGGACTTGAGGAAAGCCTATTACTGAGTAAGGATTAAAGAGGGGGATGAGTGGAAAACCGCATTTAACTGCCCTCTGGGTTGCTACCAATTTTGGGTGATGCCATTTGGGCTGCAAGGAGCGCCAGCAGTATTCATGCACTTAATAAATGAGGTTCTGCATGAGCACCTGTACAAAGGGATTCTGGTATACTTAGATGACATTCTAATTTATACCGAGACCGTGGAAGAGTACGTAAGGCTAGTGAGGGCAGTACTTGTGGAGTTGCATAAAGCCCAGTTGTACGCGAAGCTATCTAAATGTGACTTCCACAAGACCAGCCTAGACTACCTGGGGTATCACATCTCTAAGGATGGGGTGGAAATGGACCCAGGTAAGGTGAGGGCAATTCTGGAATGGGAGGCCCCTCAGAGCAGAAGGCAGTTGCAGAGCTTCCTGGGATTTGCACTTTTACCGGCAGTTCACATTTGCCCAGATAGCCTTGCCCATCACCAACTTGCTCAAGATGGTGTGTGTGTGTTGAAGCCCAAACCAAGTCAGCCACTAAATTGGTCCATTGAATGCCAAGCAGCCTTTGAAAAGCTAAAGCAGCTCTTTGCTGCAGAGCCAGTCTTGAAGCATCCAAACCCAGATCAGCCTCTCATGATCCAGGCAAATGCCAGGCAAATGCCAGCTATGTGGCAGTAGGAGCGGTTTTACTCCAGAGGAACCAAAAGGGGGCGTTGCAACCCTGTGCCTACATGTCTTGCAAGTTATTTGATACTGAGAGGCGGTGGGCCATCTGGCAGAAGGAGGCTTATGTGGTCCGATGAGCTCTTCTGGCCTGGAGGCAGTTTTTAGAGGGTAATAAGGTTCCATTCGAGGTGTGGACAGACCACAAGAACCTGGAGGTGTTAAAGACCCCAAGGAAGCTATCCCCTACGCAGGTCCAATGGGCTCAGTATTTTAACCACTTCAATTTCACCCTTCGCTACTTGCTGGGGGGGAGGGGAGAGAGAATTTCTTAGCGGATGCCATCTCTTGCATGCCCCAGTACAGAAGTACCTGAGAGGAAGTAGTTAAGCCCATATTCCCATCCAAGCAGCTCACAGCACCAGCGCTTATGAGACAGCAGAGAACAGCCTCTCTGCAGCCGGCTGGGGACTTGGCACAATTGTTAAAAGATGCCTTGGGGGTGGACGAGTGGTTCCAGAGACATAAAGATGACCTGATGTTAAAAGAGGGCTTGGTGTGGAAGGGGGAGTAAATTGTACATCCCAGCCAGCCAAAGAACCTTGGTCCTGCAGAGGAGCCATGATGTGAAACCCACAGGGCATTTTGGGTTTATGAAGACACTTCATTTGGTAAAGAGACAGTTTTGGTGGCCAAAAATGAAAAAGGACATAGAAGTTTATGTAGCCATTTTCCCTGTGTGTGCCTCAATGAAGCACCTACCTGGGAAGCCTCCAGGCTTGCTACAGTCGGTAGCCAACCCAGCTAACCCATGGGAGGAGATATCCATGGACTTTATCATGGAGTTGCCTGAGAGTGCTGGGAACACAGTAATTTGGACTGTCGTCAACCTGTTTTCGAAGCAAGCACACTTTGTGCCGTGTCCAAAGATTCTTTCAGCCTGGGCCAAGAAGTTTGTGCAACACATCTACTGACTACACGGGGTCCTGAAGTGCATTAACTCAGACAGGGTGCAATTCACTGCAAAGTTTTGGCAGGGACTTTGGAAAGTGGACTGACCCATTAATAGAGCAATACCTGTGCTGTTATGTAAATTATCAACAGACTAATTGGGCTGGGCGCCTTCCTTTCGCAGAGGTGGCATATAACAACTTGGTGCACAGCCGCACAGGTTTTACCCCTTTCAAGGTGGCCATGGGGACTGAGTTCATCCTCATGCCAGAGCTCCCACAAGTAGCCCCATCCTCAGTGTCGTTAGCTGAGTGGATAAAAGCCAGGTGGGCCACTGTGTGTGAGGCACTGAATAAAGCTAGGGAAAGTTTAAAAAGGCAATTATTTTAGTATGTATTTTATATTATAAACTAACAAAATATGTTCGGGGGAAAAAGAAGTGGTAGCATGTTTCTTTCCATAACACTGAGCAATGTAATTTTTTTAGAGAAAAACAAAATGAAAACTTGATGCAGAGAAACTTGTTAAGAATAATCAACTTCCTTTTTTCTCACTAAGAGTTCCAGTTGATGATTCTAGCTGGCACACTCTAGTTCTAAATTGCTGTTTTGGAGTTCCATCATAGGAGTGCTCGCTAGTGAAACTTGAGGTAATAGTATTTTAGCAGCATGGTAATGCCCTTTAGATAATTCCTTAGACTCATGACTGAGGATATTCAATAGAGCTCTTTCTCTGTAAATTTGCAGTTTGCTGTGGTGTCTGTATGAATTGATCATGTAAATAAAGTAACATTATAGTCATAACTTTCCCCAAACATCACTGAGTGAAGCATTTAAAAAGTATGTATCTAGTCCATGTGCTGACTGAAATAATTAGTATCTTGAGGGGTAAAAAAACTTCTTAAATTGCTCATATTCTGAGATTAATTTCATTGTATGAAATTTTGATAGAGGGATTTTTTTCTTGCTAAAATTTAGCGATTTTGCTGGTTGTCCCAAATTTATTCATAAAGTTTTCTATGGTTGCCCCTGCCCCCGTTTTTCATTACCATTTCTTTGCTAAGTTTTGGATCTAATTGGTGTCTGGATGGGGAACCCTATATGTTAGCTTGAGTTACATCATGAAATGTAACTATAAATCGTTTTCTACTATTACTTGGCTTTTGTCTTTTTGTTACAATTCTAGAGATGGTATAACTTATGTGACCATCTGGGAGAAAATCCAGACATCATCTATAATCTAATTCTGAGAAAAGGTTTATCTGTTAATTATACACCTCAGAATCTAAAGTAGTAATTTTGTATCTTATTTTAATACTTATACTAGTAAGGAAGGCTTCTGCCTCAAGTGTGATGTGTACATAGTTCAAGCAAAGCTGCTGAGGCAAATTATCCTCTGGGGAATACCATGGTATATTCTCCCCATAGATCTTTTTTTCTTGCAGATTCACACATAAATGTAATTATTTCCAGTTCCATGATTCCTTTGAAGATATTGTGTTCTATCATTGATGATCTTCACTGATAAAGTTTAGACTATAATACAACAGCAAAACACATTAGCAAACCCACCTTTATAACAATAGTAATGCTGAATTTGGTCCCTGAACTTTGTCTTGTTTTTTTCTTCTTTTAATGGATTGGATGTTTTTATTTTGTTGTGTTTACTTTGTGCGTTGCCCAGAGTTCCACTGGCTAGGTGGGTAGCCATATAAATTTGATAAATAAATAAACTCTGGTCTGGGACATTATTTCTTTTTCTGGTCTTTATCTTCCCCCACCCAATTTTTCTTTTATATGTATACAGGTGCCAGGCAGATTTATTGGTTTGTTTGTTTGTTTTTCATTCAATTTCTATAGCTGTCCAACTCAGCCAAGTGACTCTGGGCAGCTTACAATTCTAAAATTATGAAACAATTGAAACAATTTAAAAGACATTAAAATAATGAAAACACAAATACTATAGTACCGTATATACTCGAATATAAGCCGGGTTTTTCAGCATGTTTTTCAGGCTGAAAAAAGCCCCCCTCGGCTTATATTGGAGTCACGAAAAAAATGCCTTTTTCCCTGCAACCGTTTTGGCTCCCAGGGTTGCAGGGAGGCTTGCTAAAGCCAAAATGGGGTGTGGGGGGGGTGCGGCTCCCCTCCCCCGCACCCCTTTTTGGCTTTAGGGGTTGCAGGGAGGCTTGCAGCTTTTTGCAGCTTTTTGCAGCTTCTCCCGCGGCTGGCTGGCTGCTCGCTCACTCGCCGGCAGCGCCTTCTGCTCCTCTTTTGCCCCTCAGCGGCTCCTGCTGAAAGAAAGAGACAGAGAATGAAAGAGAGAGAATCAGAGAGAGAATGAGAGAGAGAGAGACAAAATGAAAGAGAATCAGAGAGAGAGAGAGAGAATCAGAATGAGAGAATCAGAATGAGAAAGAGTGGAGAGAGAGACAGAAAGAGGGGGAGAGAGAATGAGAGAGAGTGGAGGAGAGAGAGAAAGGGGGGAGAAAGAGAATGAGAGAGAAAGTGGGGGAGA
>WNWU01009504.1:0-18017 GCA_012654045.1 Ptyas mucosa | reverse complement strand
AGATCAAATGCCAAGCACTAAATTTCAAACTGTTATTGCTAGCTCCGTTTTTTTTCTTTTCTCTTTGATTTCATGACAGTGATAAAAATAGTGCAACTTAGATCGCTGACATCCGGCCCCTCTCCCGTCATTTCTCAGAGGTGGCCTGCGAGGGGGAGAAAACAACAAGTTAAACATCGTTATCCCATCCGAGGGTGTACCCCCCCTCCCAGCTTTCCCAGATGATCTGCATGGAATTTGGCTATAAGGCGGTCAGCTTGGATGTTTGTGCTCCTCACCCTGGAAGCCTCTGATAGAGGGTAACCTTTCCATTTAATTAAGTATTGGAGGCGCCCCCTGTGCCACCTCGAATTGAGGATTTGCTGTACCTCATAGTGAGTTTGGCCCCCAATGACCAGGGGACCAGGGGGGTCACGTGGTACCGGCCTTAGAGGTGACCCCACTACTGGTTTTAAAAGGCTGCTGTGGAAAACGGGATGTATCTTCCCTAAGAGCCGGGGCAGCTTCAATTGTACTGTAACCGGGTTGATTATTTTTACTATAGGGAACGGTCCTATGAATTTCGGACCCAACTTTTTGCTCGGGAGCCTGAGTCTCAAATACTTGGTGGAGAGGTAGACTTTCTCGCCTACCCGGAATGGCCTTTGGCGAGTTCGATGCTTGTCTGCTTGTTTCTTATAGGATTGTGCTGCCTTGGTCAATGCGCTCTTAACGTTCTCCCAGGTGTCTCTTAACATCGTCATCCAATCGGTCAAACTGACTGAGGAAGGGGGCTCCCTTGGGTACTCTGGCATGGGGACGATATCCATGCCACTCACTATTTTGAACGGGGTTAATCCTGTGCTACTGTGGATAGCATTATTATATGCGACCTCTGCAAAAGATAGGAGGTCTGCCCAATTGGACTGTTGGTAGTCAACGTAGCATCTTAAATATTGCTCTATCATAGCATTCAGTCTCTCCGCCCCGCCCCCCCATTGGTGCTTGGGTGAAACGCTGAGCTGAGGCCTTGAGACAACCCTATGGAGCGTAGGAACTCCCTCCAGAATTTTGCTGTGAATTGGACTCCTCGGTCAGAGATAATCCTACGGGGGACTCCATGCAGGCAGTAGATGTGTTTCAGGAACAGTTTGGACAACTGGCGAGCTGAGGGCAGCCCACTGCAAGGAATAAAGTGCACCTGTTTGGAAATTAAGTCTATTACAGTCCAGATCACTGTATTTCCACCACTCCTCAGTAGCTCTACTATAAAGTCCATTGCAATCTCCTCCCATGGCCTTGTCAGTTCTGCTGCTGGTTGCAACAGTCCGGGAGGGCATCCTGGTCATGTCTTCATCGTGGCACAAATGGTGCAACTTTTTACATAACTGTCTACGTCCTTTCTCATGTGGGGCCACCAGAACTGTCTTCGTACTAAGTGCAGAGTCTTTAAGAAACCGAAATGTCCTGCTGGCTTAGCGTCGTGGCTCCTCTTCAGGATTAAGGTGCGTAGAGTCTGTGGGACATAAAGCTTTGTCCCCTTCCAGGCTAGGTCATCCCTTTTTGTCAAGAGGCGTTGATTGTCTCGGAACCAGGGATCTGCCGCTGTTTCAGTTTTGAGTTTTGTTGTTAGCTCACTTTCAAGTTGGTCTTGCTGGTCACAGCGTTGCCGTCTGGTGACCACCTGACCCATGACCTGGAGAGAAGGGATAATGGCATTCACTACCTGCTCCCATTCACTGTTATATTGGGGCATCCGGGAGAGTGCATCGGCCAAGAAATTCTTCCTCCCTGGGATGTGTTTGAGCTCGAAGTTGAACTGATTGAAGTATTGCGCCCAGCGGACTTGCCTGGGTGACAATTTCCGTGGGGTTCTAAGGGCCTCTAGATTTTTGTGATCAGTCCAAACCTCGAACGGCCTCTGGGCCCCCTCTAGTAGGTGTCGCCAGGTTAGCAGTGCCCATCTTACCACGAATGCTTCCTTCTCCCATGCCGCCCATCACCTCTCTGTGTCGGTGAGTTTTCGGGAGGTGTAGGCGCAAGGTTGTAGGCTCCCTTGGCCATTCTTTTGGAGCAGCACGGCTCCAACTGCCACATCGCTGGCGTCAGCTTGGATGATGAAAGGCTGTTCGGGGTCAGGGTGCTTTAGGACCGGCTCTTTTGCAAACATCTCTTTTAGCGTATCGAATGCCCGTTGGCAGGTTGGGTCCCACAGTAGGGGCTGTCCCGGGCGGGGCTTCGTCGTCGGACTCCCCATCTTTAGGAGGTCCATCAGGGGTTTGGCAATTTTTGTGAACGAGGGAATGAATTGTCTGTAGAAGTTTGCGAAACCTAAGAAACTCTACAGTTGTCTGCGTGTGCGAGGGGGTTTCCATTGTAGAACTGATTGTACTTTGGCTGGGTCCATCTCTTCCCCCTCATTTGATATTCGGAAACCTAAGTAGTCTAGGCGTGATTGGTGGAAATCGCATTTTGACAGTTTGACATACAGGTTTGCCCCCAGCAGTTTCTCCAATACTTGGCGGACGAGGGGTACGTGTTCATCTAAGGTTTCCGTGTACATGAGGATATCGTCGAGGTAGATGAGAACCCCTTTGTAGAGGTGCTCATGTAGGACTTCATTTATCAGTTGCATGAACACCGCCGGGGCTCCTTGCAGTCCAAAAGGCATCACCTTAAATTGGAAACTTCCTAGGGGGCAGTTGAATGCTGTTTTCCACTCATCCCCTTCCTTGATGCATACTCGGTAGTAGGCTTCTCGGAGGTCTAATTTGGTGAAGACTTTTCCTTTGGCCAGGTGGGACAGCATGTCCTTCATAAGGGGAAGGGGATATAAGTTGTGCACGCAGATGGCGTTTATGCCCCGGAAGTCCACCAGTAAACGCATAGAGCCGTCTTTTTTCTCTTTGAAAAAACCCGGTGCCGCGACCCATGGTTTGGCTGGCTCAATGAAACCCCTTTGTAGATTCTTGTCTATGTAGTTCCGCATTTCTTGCATCTCGCGGGGCGTCATGGCATATAGCTTAGGTTTTGGTAATTTCGCTCCTGGGATGATCTCGATGGCGCAATCGGCGTCGCGGTGGGGCGGTAGAACGTCGCACTCGGCTTCGCTAAACACCTCTGCAAGGTCTTGGTACTCCTCTGGAAACTGTTCTTTATCGTGGGAGCTGTCGGATGTGGCCCCCAGTTACTCTGTTGTACTCTCGGGGAGGGGCCCTTGCATTGGCGCCTTCTTCCTTTGCCGCAGTGGGAAAGATCGGGGTTTCTGCGTAGGGACCATCTCCCCTGGTTGGAGCGGTAGGGGTTGGGGGCCCTTTGCAATTCTCAGCCTGCGGGTCCCTTCTTGCCACCAGATGATTGGGCCCCACTTGTCTAGCCATGAGAGTCCTAGTATGACTGGGTCCATCATTTTGGGGGCTATTATAAATCGGATCTTTTCCCAGTGGTCTGCTAGCTCCAGTCTCACTGGCTCGGTCAGATGTGTGGCATAAGTCCCCCCCACTAGGGATCCATCGACTTGCTCGAATCAGATTGGGTGGCTGAGTTTTTTTGCACGGATCCCCAATTTTAGGACTGTGGGTAGGTTAATCAGGCACCTCGTGCAGCCTGAGTCTATTAGGGCTTGGAAAACCCCTTGGGTGCCTGTCTTTAGGGCTGTTAGGCGTATAGGAAAAAGAAAAGAATGGATGGGTCCACTCACCATTGGGTCGTCTTCACCCTCGTCCTCGCTGTCATATGACTCGGGGGATTGGTTTCCCTCATCTGGGGTCCCTCTGGCTTCGGACAGGTGGGTGAAGGCCTCTGGACCCTGGGGGTTTTTCCTTGGTGCGTTGGCGGTGTGCTTGAGTCCTCGTTCTGGGCGTGCCCTGGGCGGTGGGTCTTGTCTCGGGGTTCCACACGCTGCTGCCAGGTGACCGATCCCCCCGCATTTGTAGCACCTCAGCAGGCTCCGTGGGACGACTGGTCTCTGGGCGGGCTGTGGTGTCGCGGTTCCTCGTCTGTCAGGTGGTCTCCGGTCAGGTTGGCCTCCCTCCTTGCTACCTGACTGTTTCGGCATGTCGTTGGCACACAATCCCCTGTTGACTCTTATTGCTACTCGGAACCAATCGGAGAGTCGGTTTGGGACGTCTCGATAAGCGATCACTTGGCCAATTCGCTTATCCAAACTCGTCCTAAAAAAGTACACCAGTAGCCGCTCGGGTAGGGGAGGTAGAGTCCCAATGACTCTCCTGAATTCACGGATATGCTCTCTGATAGGCTTCCCCTTCTGCATCAGGTTTCTGAGCTCATCTTCTACATAAGGGTCTTCCTCTGCCTCTTCGAACTGGGCTCGTAGCAGTTGCAAGAACCCATCAGCATCGCGCAATTGGGAGGCCCTGTTCTTGTATAGGGCTGCTGACCACGTCCTTGCTTCCCCCTCCAGACCCTCTGCAATGGCACTGACCAGGGCTCTGGGAGATGGGTAGAGGTGCCCATAATTTTCTATGTAGATTTCAGCTGTGTCGAGGAATTGTGCCAGTTGGTCTGGGTCGCCATCGAACTTCCCTCTAAAGCAGGGTGGTGGGCCCTCCCTCGCTGCTCTATCTTCCCAGTGCGGGGCTCTGTAAGCCTGCTCTTGGTGCCAATACTCTTCTTCTTCCCCTCTCAGTTTAGGGTAGGGGGGTGGTATTCGGTCCGAGCGGCTTTGCTTGCTTTGCAAGGGAGGGACCCATGGATGAGGCTTTGGGCTTCCACTCCTTCCACCATGGGGGGGGGGGAGGCTGCGCCTCCGCTTAGGGTATTTCGATTGAGCAGGCTTGGCCTGCATGATGGCTTCTCCTCCTCCAGAAGGATGGCACGGTCAAACTTCTCCTTCAATTCATCTATGGGGGCCAGGAGTGGCTTCCCTGAAACTTCTTTGTGCCTGGCTTGCTACCAATCCAGTAGCCAATCCACCCTCCCCAACTCGCTTAAGGGTTTCCCCTTTCCCTGGACATTCGGGAAAGGAAATTCAACCTCCGCAGCTTTTGGCAAGGGGCCCGTGTACTTATCTTTCTTCTCCTTGGCTCGCATCCCGGTCCGAGCTGGGCTATCCTGCAGCTTTGTTGGGGGAGGGGGGAGATGAAGTCCCGAGGTATCCAAGCTGGCTGGAGTCAGGACTGGCTCTCCTCCAGTTTCTTGAAGTAAACTTCCCTGGGATAAACGGCTTCCCGCCATGGCGTCTGGACTGTTTCTCCACTCACCCCAAATATCCGGGATGGAGGTGGAAGCTTTGAAGTCAGCCAGCCTGGCTTGGAAAGGAGTTTTGGCTGTCTGTCAGGTTTCGGCGTAATCTCAAATAAATTTCATTCTCAAACACAAAGTCTTTGATGAATCTCTCATTTATTAAAGGATTTACGATCCGACCTAAACTCATATGCAGCCAAAACTGATTCTCTGAAACCAAACCCCTCCCCTTCTGCCTCTCAATATCTCAATGCCCATTGGCCATCTTCCAAGTCAGTCTCTTCTGCCAACTACTTCAGATCACAGGAATGTCCCCCTCCCTTCATCACCTGGGTAACCCTATCTATTAAGGGGGAGAAGAACACTAGATCAAATGCCAAGCACTAAATTTCAAACTGTTATTGCTAGCTCCGGTTTTTTTTCTTTTCTCTTTGATTTCATGACAGCGATGAAAATAGTGCAACTTAGATCGCTGACAATCAGATTTATTGCAATAGGTTCAGAGTCCGATTCGTACCTGGAAGTCTGAACAACCTATGATCCTTAGACCACAATCTTTATACAATTTCAAACAAAGGATTCTGTGAACTCAGCCGTTTTAATTACTAAAAACATTTGTTACAAGAAATGACATCTTCCTGATTACGAAGTTCTTACATGTCTTGCCAAACATTCATAACTGTTCTGAAGATTACCGTACCATGTATTCAATATTATCTTTGTTGAATGAGACTCACTGTCTTATTTTGGCATCCTTGACATTGATAACCTTCAAACAGTATATCACCCAAGATATCGCTCCTCCTGACAAGCGAGAGGCCCTTGTTACAGAATGTTGCTTATACAGAGGAATTTGGCTGGCTCTTTTACTTATCCACTGGATACATTTGGAAATGAATACCAGAAAGATGTCCAGTGGTCATTTAGTAGGTCCCGCATTCATCATCATCATTATTAGAGAGGGCCCTTCAGTGGTCATCTAGCTGGACCCGCATTTCCTACTTTAAAGGAGTTGGTGATCTAATACATTTTCCATATACGGTAAAATTACATTTGGTATCAAATACATGACCTCATATAGTTGTTCCATACATTTGTTATAATATAACGGACACTTCCTCATTACTAAACCATTAGCTTCTAGTTTATAAGATTATTTTCAGCTGGACCACTTTCCTAAGTTCTGTAAGTACTAATGGAGTTTTTACTGCTGTCCTTAGGTGATAATTAACTCTTTGCCCCATACATGTCTTTGTGTGGTTGACAGTGAGCCTTTTCAGACATTCTCTATATGGCTGTTCTTCCGTGACAGCTAGGCCTCCTCAGAAGATATATTATCAATAATGGGGTTTAACTGACTTTAATATAATCTCCAGCAGACACGTTTCTCTCAAACAAGCACATTTTCTTTCTTACAATACTGTGAATAAAGAGGGACCTTCAGTGGTCATCTAGCTGAACCCGCATTATTTACATTAGCAGAATTCTGGGAGTTGGAGTCCACATCTCTTAAAAGATGCTGAGGTTGAAAAACACTGTACTAAGCCATAAATCATGGTTTACAAAGCATGCCGGCTGCAGAATTCTGGGAGCTGAAGTCCATGCTTCTTCAAGCGCTCAAGGTTGAGAAACACTGTACTAAGCCATAAATCATGGTTTACAAAGCATGCCAGCTGCGGAATTCTGGGAGTTGAAGTCCACATCTCTTAAAAGATGCTGAGGTTGATTAACAGATTAACAGAGTTGGAAGGGACTTTGTAGGTCATCTAGTCCACCCCCACCCACCCCCGCAGGAGACACTACACCATTGCCCTACTATAACAGAGTGATTATTTGAGGAGTTGAGAAATTACCCTCAGTCTAGTCTAATAGTATTCAGCAATAGAGAATACAGGTAGCCCTAGACTTACAACAGTTTGTTTAGTGACCATTCAAAGTTACAGTGGCACTGAAAAAAAGTGGTTTCTGACCATTTTTCTTACGACTGTTGCAGCATCTCCGTGCTCATTTGATCAAAATTGGCAACTGACTCATGTTTATGACGGTTGCAGCGTCCTGGGGTCGTGCAATCACTTTTTGCGACCTTCTGACAACAAAAGTCAGCGGGGAAGCCAGATTCACTGAACAACCATGTTCCTAACTTAACAACTGTAGTTGTTCGCTTAACAACTATGGCAAGAAAGGTCGTAAAATGGGGCAAAGCTCGCTTAACAAAGGTTTCACTTAGCAATGGAAATCCTGGGCTCGATTGTGGTCGTAAGTCGAGGACCTGTAAAAAAAAATTTAAAAGTGGCTACTCACCCTCTGAACTTTGCCTTGCTTTACATACTAAGGATGGCGCTTGCTTGTTTCTGTCCCATCTGCAACTGAATGAAAGGACAGAAATCCCATAAAACTCAGTTTATAAACCGAGTTTTAAAAAAATAGTCTGTGAGCAATGAAGTTAGCTTGTCTTCTTGATTCTTCCTCCCCAGTTTTGCTTCCTTTCTAGGCAGCATTTGAAATGTGAATAAATAGCTGGTTAAAAAGCTAAAGACCAAAAAACCCAACATTCATTCATTCTTTCTTTCTTTCTTTCTTTCTTTCTTTCTTTCTTTCTTTCTTTCTTTCTTCATTTATTCAACAAGTACAAGGAAACAAGGATCAGTATAGACATAGACATGGACACATGGAAAAATTGGCACAAATAAATGGATATAAATGAGCAAAACATAGCCATAAACATATAAAATGAGTACATCTAAATATAAACTTAGTTTAGCTTTAGCTAGGGCAACCATACCTGGTCCATGAAATGATCTCTAGATGTCATCAAAGAAGGAAAATAAACTAATTGTTGCCATCTAGTGAGCATCTGAATTCCTGCAAACTACCATAGTTACAGATCCCTATTATTCTTTTTTTTTTCTCTAGTTTGGGTCTTGATTCTGAAAAAAATGCCAAATTCATCATTATTTTGTGACATTAGGACTTCAAACAATAGTGTTGTCCTGTAGATTTCTCACCTTGTATACTAGCAAGGTTTAGGGCTTAGTGTCAGTGGTGAAATTCAATTTTTTTTTTACTACCGGTTCTGTGGGCGTGGCTTGGTGGGCGTGGTGGTGGCTTGGTGGGCGTGGCAGAAGAAGGATACTACAAAATCTCTATTCCCACCTCACTCCAGCGGATGGATACTGCAAAATCCCCATTCCCTCCCCACTCCTGGGGGAAGGATATTGCAAAATTTCCATTGCCACCCCACTCTTGGGCCAGTCAGAGGTGGTATTTGCCGATTCTCCGAACTACTCAAACTTTCCGCTACCGGTTCTCCAGAACCTGCTGAATTTCTCTCCTGCTTACTGTGGTTTGTGACTTAACATGGCATGCAAATACGGCCAATTGTTATTTAGTCAATAAATCATGGTGAAACAAAACCATAGTTTGATCTGTGAACCTGGTTACTCTGTTACAATTAAATTATTATTTTTATTACTAGAGGTAGTCCTCGACTTACAACCATTTGTTTAGTGGGACCTGGATGACTGAGAATCTCCATAGACATTGACCGTTTGAAGTGTCAACAGCACTGATAAAACTGACTTTTGACTGGTTTTCACATTTGAGACTGTTGCGTGCATCCCCGTGATCAGAATTTAGAGATAGGAAAGGCATAAATGTAGACTTACAAGAATTAGACAAAATCTTGATGGGCCAAGAAAAAGGCATGATTTCGAAAAGCTATAAATTGTTGATGAGATTAGAGGTAGGTGACAAGATAATTAAAGATACAATGATTGCCTGGGGGAAAAATTTTGATTATTCAATTCATTTAGATAAATGGCAAGAGATCTGGTGGGGGAATATGAAATTAGTAGTTTCTATGGCATATAAAGAAAACATCTATAAGATGATATATAGGTGGCATCTCCCCCCCGATAGACTAGCTAAAATGTTCACTGGACAGCCTGCTGAATGCTGGAAGTGTGGGCTTGATCATGGCACCTATTACCATTAATGGTGGACATGCCCGGAAGCAGTAAAATTCTGAGGGAAAATCAAAAAATGGCTTAATGAGATTTTAAATCAAAAGATCGAATGGCCACCAGAGACATGCTTGCTCGGCTCCAAACCGGAAAATATTTAAAAAGACTCTTGGTACCTTGCTTTACACATTATCACAGCGGCAAGATTGACATACGCTCAATTTTGGAAAAACAAAAATACCCCATCAGAGGAAGCAATTATAAAGAAGGTTTTAGAATGTGCAGAAGCAGATAAATTGACTAAAAAACTAAAAGATAGAGATAAAACACAAACATGTTTATCCTGGGAAAAACTATATATTTGGCTAACGAAGAGGAAATCATAACCCAAATTAGATGAGGAATTGTATTTACTGAGAAATCTATACTATACAAGTAAAGTGAGGTCGGATAGACCTAATTAATTTATAAAGGAATATAAGTTGTTCTGTCGCCCCCGGAATATAATATAGATATATTGTACTGAATACTAGGTTATTAAGGTACTACTTGTAGATATGTATGTTATTTGTTGTGTTGTCTTGTACGTTATTTATATGGTGTGCTGTTTTTCTTTTAATGGAAAATGTAAATAAAGATTATTTTTTTTAAAAAAAAAGAATTTGGTGCTTGACAACTGGCATGTATTTGTGACAGCTGCACAAATTGTTGTACCTTCTCAGGCGACTTCTAACAAGCCAAGTCAATGTGGGAAGCCGGATTCGCTTAATAGCTGAATGATTCACTTAGCAACTTAAGGGATTCGCTTAACAACTGTGGCAAAACAGGTCATAAATGGGGCAAAATTTACTTACCAACTGTCTTGCCTAGCAACAGAAATTTGGGGCTCAATTAGAATAGAATAAAACAGTTGGAAGGGACCTTGGAGGTCTTCTAGTCCAACCCCCTGCTTAGGCAGGAAGCCCTATATCTGTGATGGCAAACCTATGGCACGTGTGCCACAGGTGGCACACAGAGCCATATCTGTGGGCACATGAGTGTTGCCCTAGCTCAGCTTCAGTGCACATGTGTGCACTGGCCAGCTGATTTTCAGGCCTTCTGGGCCCACCGGAAGTCAGGAAATGGGCCATTTCCAGCCTCCAGAGGGCCTCCGGGTGGGGGGAAGGCCGTTTTCGCCCTTCCCAGGCTCCTAGAAAGCCTCTGGAGCCTGGGGAGGGCAAAAAACGGGCCTACTGGGCCCACTGTGCCATCATGTGCCAAAAGGGGGGGGTCGTGTGCGCATGTGTATAGGTGTGGGGCGCATTGAATTATGGGTGTGGGCACACGTGTGCGCGACACTACCACCCTCTTCGGCCGAAAAAATGCTTTTAAAAGTAAAAACAAAGCCTCTGATGATTGTGTGGCTCAGCTGGGATCATCAAAGGATTTTAAAAGAAAAAAACCCTTTTTTTCTTTTAAATGCCTCTGACGATCCAAGCTGAGTTGCCTGATCGTCAGAGACATTTAAAAGAAAAAAAGTCTCTGCTGATCAGGCAATGCAGCTGGGATCGTCAGAGCTTTTGAAAGCATTTTTTTACAACCTCTTCGGTGAAGAGGTTGTAGAAAAAATGGTTTTAAAAGTAAAAAAAAAATTGGCCATGCCCACCCAGTCACATTACCCGCCCCCCCACCAAGCCACACCCACAGAACCTGTAGTAACAAATTTTAGATTTCACCCCCGTCTGGATTTGGATCACATGACCATGGGGAATGCTGCAACGGTCGTGTGAAAAATAGTCATAAGTCACTTTTTTCCGTGCCGTTGTAACTTCAAACAATCACGAAACGACCGGTTGTGAATTGTGAGGGCTATCTAATCAGAGAAAAGCACACACACCGGTAAGTACAGCTAGCCAAGAATATCTTTGTACCTTGGTATTTGTTTATTAAGGGACGTGGTGGCTCAGTGGCTAAGATGCTGACCTTGTTAATTGAAAGGTCGGCAGTTCAGCGGTTCCAGCTGGTAGTAAAAAGAATTTTGAAACCCATCACTGGCCTGTGGGCCACGAGTTTGACACTCTTGCCGTAGAACAATGTTTCTCAACCTTCATAACTTTAAGATGTATGGACTTGAACTCTCAGAATTTCCCAGCCAGCATGCGGGGAGTTGAGGTCTGCGCAACTGAAAAGTTGCCCAAGTTTGATAAACCTCGCTTTACAGCTCAGTACAAATGATTAGAGCCGTGGTGACGCAGTGGTTAGAATGCCATATGGCCCAGTGGTGGGTTCTAACCGGCTTTACTACCGGTTCTGTTTGTGTGCGTGCTTCACGCGCGATCGCCTCTTCAGTTGCGAAGTTGCGAATCTGCCCAGCTGAGGTGCGGCAATCTGCTCTGCAGCACCTCTCAGATGGGTGAAAAAAGAAGAAATATAAGGTCAGAATAATGCGGGGGCGGGCAGGAGGGCCCAGCTCCCGAAGAAAGAGAACTGGTTCAGTGACGTAATAGCATCACTGCTACCGGCTCGGCCGAACCAGGCTGAACCGGGAGGAACCCACCACTGATATGGTCGGCTAACTCTGTTCACTGCCAGGAGTTCGATTCTGACTGGCTCAGGATTGACTCAGCCTTCCATCCTTCTAAGGTCAGTAAAATGATGATCCAGATTGTTTGGGGGCAATACGCTGGCTTTCTAAACCGCTTAGAAAGTAAAGCACGATGAAGCAGTATATAAGTCTATACCTGTGATGGTGAACCTATGGCAGGCGTGCCACAGGTGGCACACAGTGCCCTCTCTGTGGGCACACAAGCCGTCGGCCCAGTTCAGCTCTGCCGTACGTGCGTGCATGCCTCCTGCCAGCCAGCTAGTTGTCTGGTCTCTGCCGCGCATGCGCAGGGGGGTGAGGCGCATGCGGAGGACACACACATGTGCAGGGGAGTGGAGTACGTGTGGATGCTCCATGTATGCATGCACAGGGAGGTGGGGGCATATGGGGGAGCAAGCACATGCACGGGGACGTGCACACGTTCCATTTTGGGGATTCGGGTGCGCACATTCACGCATGCTTTGGGCACTTGGTCCAAAAAAGGTTAGCCATCACTGGTCTATACCAGCGGTCACCAATTGGTGGTCCGTGGACCACTGGTTGTCCGTGAGAAAATTTTGGTGGTCCCCAGAAAAATTAGTTGCATTTTTTATATTGCACTAAATCAGGGGTCCTCAAACTACAGCTCCTCGGCCGGATATGTGCAATGAACGTTTGTGTTACTGCAAAGAGTCTCCCCCGTCGGGGTCTTTTTATGCGGGTCAGAGGGGTGGAGAAATTCTGACTTGGGGTCTGCTTCAGCCTCCTGGTGTGGGGCTTTGGGTGAAGGCTGGAGAGAAGTGCTGCTGGTGGCGAAGAGCCAGAGAGCCTTGTTCCAATGGGACTGCATCATGGCCTGGAACTGGCTGACCATCTCAGCCCGCTGAGCCTCCAGGCGCCGGTACCAGGCCTTGCACTCCCGCAGGTCTTCCCTCTGCTTGGAAAGCCTATGCTCCTAGTCCTCAGTGAGGTGCTTCTGCTGAGCCTCCTTCTCGGCCAGATCCAGTTTGAACTGAGCTGTTTTGCCAACTCTTTCTCGTGGTGGCTGCTTAGCTCCAGCAACTGCTTCCTGTTGGGGCCGTAAAGACCCTGGGCGGGCAGCGAGGAGTAGCGAATAGAGACTGGCAAAGTTCCCCTTAATGTGAGTGACATTGAGTTGGCCATGCCCACCAAGTCACATGACCACCTTGTCATGCCCACCCAGCCGGTCATTAGGCAAATCATATTAGTGGTCCGTGGGATTTAAAATTATGGATTTAGTGGCCCCTGAGTTTCAAAAAGTTGGTGACCCCTGATCTATACTATTGCCATTGCTATTAGCAAGAGAGTGACTTTCAAGATTTAAATGCCCTTAGAAAATGTAAATCCCCCCACCCCATTGTTATAGAAATGAAAGACTGAAAAACCTTCCTGGGTCAGACAGATACATTTATTTGCGCAAAGGTTCAGTGCGATTTTGGTTCCAGCAAATCTGGACAAAGAATGATTGGACTTCCTGTGGCTCCGTGGAACATTGAAGACGCCTAAGAATGGGCGCCCGTTTCCTGGTTTCATAAAAGCCCCCGAACAGTAGACAAGCACTGTCGGGAGGCTTGAAAAGGCTCTCCCTGGGCAAAGGGGAGAGTGAAGAGCAGGCTGGTGGGGGTAGAGTTCCCCAAAGCCCCCTAGAGAAAACTCTGGGGTGCGAAGTGGGGGAACTCCCCAGAAACCAGCCAAGCAGCTCCGGCAGAAGAAGCAGAGCAAGACGCCGCGACCGCACCAGCAATTTACATCTAAATCATCCTATGGGTAAAACAACTTTAAGAACTATTTTTATGGAATTTAAGAGCTGGCTGAGCAAAGCAGGAGAAGAGTAATTAACATAGGAAAAATCTTTAACTCCGTTTGAAATGTAAAAAGATGGCGCCTGAGGGCATGGATCAAAGCTAACTAGTGAAAGTGACTGTCAGCGCTTGTTACATTTGTAACAGACAAAGAGCTACTGGAAAACATCTCAGAGTCGAGGTGGAATGGAAGAGAATTGTTATTGATGTTAAATAAATCAGAATTTTCTACAGAGTGGTGAATATATGGATTTTGTCTGACAGTTGAATAAGTAAAAGTTGAAATAATGGCTGATGTTAGATCTGCAGGATTATTGCCTGGTGAATTAGCAAATATCCGAACTGAAATTGCAAAAATATTCCAAGAACTTTTAGATTCTTTCATTTTTACCCTTTCGGCTTCAATTGAAAGAGGGTCCCAAAAGAAGTTTGATAGTGAAGTGTTGGTGGTGAAACAAGAAGAAATTAAATAGAGGAGTTTGGAGAGTGAAACGTAAGCTGGTGGGACCGGAATGCAGGAGGATACGTCCGAAATGGAGGCTTTGGCAGACATTTCTAATTTGTCCACAGAAGTGTTGGAGTTGGATCAGTCATTACAAGTGGATGAACTATTTGGTAACTTGAGGTTTGGCATACAAAGGAAAGATTTACTGGACTATACAAGTAAGAAAAAGCGAAAGAAAAAGATTACAAAAATGAAGTGAGTTTTCATGACACATCAACCTCAGATCAAGGCTAAGAAACTTTCAAAAAGAAAAGGAGGGGCAGAAGGGATTTTGAAAGAATTATGGCAAAATTGGAAAAAATACAAGAAAAAGAAGAAATAGTTTTATTAAATTGGCAGTTTTAAAGGTTATTTTGAAGTATGGATATTTTATATATAAAAAGGATAATCTTTCTTCTTTAATGATATAATGGTATCATAATGGTCAAAGTAAAATTCGAAGGTTACCCTCCGGAAAGCTTTGAATTTATATTTGTATAAATGATTTAAGAAGTTTTACTGTTGATTTTAAAAATTACATGAGATAAAAGGTTTAAGGTTTTGGTTTTTTTTAACAATGTTTAATTTTAACAAGTAAAAAGGATGGATAACAATTTTAGTTTTACTATAGAAGTGTTGAAATTGAATATTGTTGGAGAAGTTGCGAAGGGTTTTAAAGGTTATATTATAGTAAGGATGCTCTGTATACAAAGATTAAATGAAGGATATCCTTGGGAAAAATCTGAATTTATATTAGTAGAAATGATTTTAGAAGTTTTATTGAGGATTTTAAAAGTTTTACGAGATAAAAAGTTTAGGGTTTTGTCTTTTTAATGTATAATTTTAATAAGATAAAAGGATGGATAATAACTATGGTTTTATTATAGATGTTGAAAAAGAATGTGTTGGAGAATTTGGGAAGGATATTCGTTTAGGTTTTTGCTTTGGGTTTTTTTTTCCTCTTTAATGTTTGTAATATTTTTAGGGAGGTTGATGAATTTTAATAAGGGGAGTTAAAGGATCTATGGGAAATTTTGAATCTTACAAGTATGTTAGCATATTTTAGTATATGTTTGTTATTGCAATACCCTGTTTCTGCTTTGGGAGGTCTAGGGTGGGGAGGGGGGGTTGGATGGGTGAGGGAAAAGATGTTATATAAATGTAAACATAATTGGGAAATCGGGGCTGCTCGAATACCACTTTAGATCGTATTGAAAAGGGAAACAACTGGAGAGAGGGGAAGGATTAGAGAGGATGGAAAGGAGAGTAGGAAAGGAAAAGGAGAGGAGGAGGGAGGGGAAAGAGGAGTGGAGGAGGGTTAGGAGGTGGGAAGAGGAGAGGAGTGGGGTGGGAACGGGAAGTAGGAAAAGAGAGGAGGAGGGAAGCAGGAAGGAAGGAAGGAAGGGAGGGGGAGTAGTGGAAGAAGGGTCGGAATAAAAGGAAGGGGTAAAAGAGCAGCCCCGAAAAAACTGAAAAAAGGAAAAGTAAAAATGATGTAAAGGTGTTTATTAAAATATGAAGAGGGAGGGGGTTGGAAGGGGGGGGATTGGAGGTGGGGGGGAGAAAATGTTTGGAAATGTTGTTTGTAAAACTTTTTAATAAAAAAAAAGAATGATTCTGATTTCTCTGTTTTTATACATTTCTAAGACACAGGATTCAATGAGCTCATTCATTCTCCATATATGGTTACATAGTTCTGTTACATTATAATCATGTTATACTTCCAGTATACTTTACTAATTATAAAACCATTACATACAATATACTTTACTAATTATAAAACCATACATTATACTTTACTAATTATAAAATCATTACATACAATATACTTCACCATACATTATACTTTACTAATTATAAAACCATACATGTTAGTTAATAACTTTACTAACCCATCACTTCATAGTTTACAACTTTCCTTTAAAAGCTGTAATGGTCAAATGCAGAAATTTATGGCTCTATCTTAAGTATACGTAACTTTGTTTCATATGCATTTCCCTTTCATATGGCTGTATTTCTGTAGTTTTGGTTCTGTGTAGAATCAGTGTGTTTGACACAGGGTCATAGGTCAGGTAACTATGAAGAACTCTATAATGTAATTGCTTAGCTTTTTCTCATTATCAGAGTCGGTCATCTACCAGAATACTACTCTTAGCTTTCCTGATGGGTGACAGCTAAGCCTCATTAGAAGATATATTACTACCAATGCGGTTCAGCTGCCTTTAATATACTTTTCAACCAGCACGTTTCTCTTTTATAATAATGTGAATAGAGAGGGTCTTTTAGAGTTCATGTATCTGACTTTATGTATTTGACTTTGTATGATTTCTACTTTTATTCACATTATTTCTTATTTATTATAATTCCTGCTTTATTCACATCACCATCACTGTTTAATCCTAGTTCTTTGATTTTGTGATTGCAGTGAGCCAAGATGGGAAAATGTGACAATCATAGATTTGAAGCAGGTATTAACATGGTTTGGCCTGAAGAACAATATCTTCCTTGTAGACAAGGACAAGGGGGGGGGGGGACAAGGCAAAAAGGCAGGGGTTTGCGGATGCTTCTAGTACTTTTTTCATAATTGCAAAACAATTCCTTTATTCCTGAATTTAAAAAACAAAACAAAACTCTGGAAAGAAGTGTTTGTTTGCTGAAGTGGTTTTTTTTAAAAAAACAAACAAACTCAAGTTGGCAATGAGTAATTTCACTCTCAAACTCTCCCCATTATTTATTTTATTTATTTATTATCTACTTATTAAATTTGCTTGCCCTCCCTGTCTTGCTACAAGGATACTCCGGATGGCTTAACAGAATTAACCCTGAACAGATTCGTTTCCCGTGCTGTGTAGTTGAAATTGTGGGTTTGTGTGCTGATTATTTTATCTCTTTAAAAAAATAAAAAATAAAATAAAATAAAGTGAGCTGCTATCTGTTTGCAAAGCCCCGATTAGAATATAAAAATACCACATTTCTCCTTTTTAACGGGAACAAACTGTGAATACCAAGAGTAGAAAGTTGTATACGAATGGCAAGTGTGGCCTACCTCTCTGTAAAAGTAAGTGGGAAAAACACTTTAGTTTCTTTTTGCTCTAAGTTGGATAAACTTTAGAGATAGTTTAGCCCTGGAGAATTTGCTAGAATCTGTTTTTTTTTTACAGAAGCATATTATTAACCGAACAGGCATCGCAGAGCCGCCAAAGCAAATACCCTGGGGGGCTGTTGTAACTTCAGAGTAACTTTGCCAACTTGAGATTTAACTTCCGCGCACCAGCCAGGCCCCCTAAAATATCAGTGTGAGTTGGCATAATTGGCTCGATAATACCAATTAGCCAACAGACCCTCAGGGAAAGCGGACGAAGGTGAAATTAGTTCGTTGCAAAAGCAAAGTGTAATTTAGCATCCTCTTGATTTCCCAGGGTGCCCCTTTGTTATGGAATGAAGAGATTGAGAAACATCCCAAAGGGCAAACAGAATCAGAGTTTATTGCAATAAGGTTCAGAGTCCGATTCGTACCTGGAAGTCTGAACAACTTATGATTCAAAGACCTTAGTCTTTATACAGTTTCAAACAAAGGATTCTGTGAACTCAGCGGTTTTCATTTAGAAACATTTGTTACATCAAAGAGACATTTCCTAATTACAAAAGTTTTACAATATCCTGGCCAAAACAATCATAATTCTTCTGTCAAATTATCTCTTGTTGACAGAAGGATTTCTCAGGGATGTGGATCCTCTTGACCTGGCCCACCCCTCAGCTGTATGTCACCAGTCTGTTCCTATCTTCTGACATATGGGGGCTTCTTTATGATGTTTGTCCTAGCCAGAAGGAATTTGGCTGAATTTGTGCTCTTTCCAGTTGGATGCATTTCCTTTCTCAAACAAACACATTTCCTTGCCTACAATACTGTGAATGAAAAGGGACCTTCAATGGTCATGTTAAGTGGGAAATGCCTAGACCATCCTGGCAGGGAAAGGGTTAAGACACCTACCCCTCATGCT
>WNWU01009486.1:0-12967 GCA_012654045.1 Ptyas mucosa | reverse complement strand
CAGTTCCCTTCTCACAAATTTAATATGAATCTCTCTTGGTAAATTATGTAAAATTGCAAATTGTGAGTTTACTCTGTACACCAAGTCCACATCCCTTCCAATAGACTCCAAATCTCTTTCTAAAAATTCACCCAACATTTTAACCATCACTTCTCTCAAATTTTCCTGGTCAAGTTGTTCCACGTTTTAGAACCTGAGAAAATAAGACATCTTATCCAATTGTAAAGTTAACATTGCATTTCCTCTCCCATCCTCCACCTTCTGGAGTGCCCGTACCTCCCCCTCCAGACCCCCCATCTTCTTCTTGTTTTGCTCTGCCAGCTGTTGAACATCATTTAAATCTTTTTTCATAAGTGTCATTTCAGATTTAATTTCAGATAATCCTTTTTGCACGTCATCTAACTTGTCCAACTTCTGATCCAATTTTGCCAGTCTTTCCAAAAAATTTTCCATATCAGCTGCTGCTGATTTATGGCCCTTAGCCATCTTAGATCAATAGAAGATGAGAAATCAGAAGGCAAACCTCCAGAGAAAAAAGAGGGATTAGCAGTCAGAGTAATTTTTCAAATATCCACCAGTGGGCGCTCACAGGAGCAACGAGTCCGAAGTATAGAGTAGGTCAAACAGGAAGCCAGAGGAGAATGTTGTCTTCAATCATAAATAAAGAAGCAGGAAGTCAGACTACCGCCATTGCTCACCGGGAAGAGAGGCCACCAGACCTCTCCAACAAACTCTGCCACAGCCATCCTCCAAGGAAAAGTCAGCAAGGTAAGGGGTTTCACTCCATCTCCTTCCCCCTGGTTCTCTGCCACGGCACCTTTCCAGCTACAAGGGGGGGAACTCCAACCCCCCCCTCTCGCCTCCAGGATGCCTGCTCCACTCTCCAGTCAGTCAGTTCAGTCCGTTGTGCCTTCTTAGCTAGCACCGGTCCCCTTAGGCGCTGTGGCGCCTCCGCGGCCTCGAAAAAAAAGCCGCCGATCGCCTCCCACCCCCTCTGGAGCCTCGGGCGCGCCAGCATCGGCCTCCCGGCCCCTGGAAGTGAGGCAGGGGACCCCTGGCGAGCCGCCCTCAAACGGCAAACGGCCCAATAATGGGGCGTTTGGCCCAAAGGGCCTCCAGATGGGGGGGATCGGACTCTGGGGCCAGAGCTAGCCCAATCAGAGTCTGTCGCCAGCGGAACCGGAAGCGGAAACCTATGAACAGAGTATTGACCATATCATATCTTATACAACTTATCACATCCAATTTCATTTTACATAGTTACCATTTTTGCCAAAATATTCTTTTTCCATACTTTTTATCTTATCTTAATACTTATTATATAAACAGCATCACCATCCGCCCTTAAATCCTAGTTTCTTAATATTATTTCAGTTAGTTATCTTATCCATTGTTAATCATATATATTCCCTTTTAACTTTCATATTAATTCATTCTTCATTCTAATAAATTTGCACATTCTCGGGGTTGCCTTTCTACCATCATCTCCCTTGTTTTACAACAATTATTCTTCTCCTCTCCTCTCTCTTCACTCCCTTTGTTTATCCCTTTCTATTTTCCTCTTTTCTCCTCTCCTACTCCTCTACTTCCCCTTCCTTCCCCCTCCTCTATTCCTTCCTCCCTTTCTAATCTTCTCTCCTACCCTTATTTCCCTCCCTTTCTTCCTCTCCTTTTCCCTTTCTTCTATTCCTCTCTCTCCTTCCTCTCTTCTGCTTCTTCCCTCTACTACTCCTTCTATTCTCTTTCCATTGTTGTATTCATTTTCAATTCAATATTTTCCACAACGGTATCCGGGTAACCCCAATTTTCTTCCCCACTTATTAACTATATTTTTCAGTCCCTATCACATTTTTAACTAACAATGTATTTCAACTCATTCCATTTTTACATTGAAACCTTTTAACTTAATTAACCTTCCACCTCTTATTTTCCTTAGTTCCTAATTTCTTATTCCAACATCCATTAATTATTTTCCTCATTTACTAGCCTTTCAATTTTATATCTTAATTTCAGTTATTTTCACCTTTAAACCAATCTTCATTTCATATTGCATCTGCTGATCATTTTACAATAAACAATATACTTCTTATTTAGTTCTTACTTACAATTTCTACTATTAATACATTTCCCTTAAATCAACTAATAAATCCTTTATTTCCCTTCCTTCTCTCCATTATTCTTCCCCTTTTACCCATTTTCTTTTGGTCTCTCCAAAATTCCACTTCTTAATATTTTTCCTCCCTTTCTCCCATTCTCTTATTTTCTTCTTTTTCTTTTTATATTTATTGTATCTTGTCCTCTTAATCCTCTCTCTCATTTTAAAAATTGTTACCCTTTTAATTCTCTCCCTCAGTCTTTTCCCATTTCCTCCTCTTACTTTCTTTTATGGGTGATATTCCTCCCATCCACATTTTGTTTTTCACTGTCAATCCCAGTGTTATCTTCAATTATTTTCCTTTCAACATTATGTTCTTGCTTCACATTTATATTCTCTCTTTTTTTCTTTTGTATTCTAACCAGATTTCAGCTTCTTTATCACCCTTAAATGCTTCACGCACATTATCTTATCCATTGTTAATCATATATATTCCCTTTTGACTTTCATATTAATTCATTCTTCATCCTAATAAATTTGCACATTCTCGGGGTTGCCTTTCTACCATCATCTCCCTTGTTTTACAACAATTCTTCTCCTCTCTTCTCTTCACTCCCTTTGTCTCTCCCTTTCTACTTTTCTCTTTCCTCCTCCTCTAAGTTTCTAAAATCTTTGCAGCAGTCTAAAAAGTTGGGTCCTAAATATATTGGGCATTTCCCCATCATTCGTATTATTAACCCTGTCACAGTGGAATTGCAACTCCCTAAGTCATTACGGAAGTCCACCCCATTTTCCATTGTAGCTTGCTGAAACCTGAAGTCACCTCTGATGTTTGTCTGGTCACTACCCCTGTTCCACCCCCTATTATGATAGAGGGTGAACAACATTTTGACTCTAGGAATTTCTGCAGAGCCACTTGGTACCTGGTGGCTTGGAAACACCTCCCCTTCTCACACAATGAATGAGTTCACAAAAAACATGTGTATGCCCCTAAATTAATATGTATATTAATTTATGTTAATATACCAATTAACATAATGTACCAATTGTACCCTGACAAACCTAATTGATTTTATGTTTTCTTTGACTCCCCTCTTTTTGTTTTCTTTCAGGTGAAATTTCCATTTTTCTACGGGGGCAGCATGTCAGGTCCCATATATTTCTATTGGGACGTTGGCATTCTGGTGGGAGAGGGAAGGATTGGAGGGATCTCTATATGACATTTCTGTTTCTATTTCCTGCTTGGAGAGATCTCTATATGAAGTTTCTGTTTCCTGCATTGCTATACTGTGAGTTTCCGTTTCCTGCATTACTGTACTGTGGGAAGAGTTTTGTTTGCACTGCTTTAAATTGCTGTTTTTAAGTGGGAAAATTTAGTTCCTGCCCTAGACCTCTTAGTATCACAAGCTTTTCAAAAAATCTCCCTTTGGAACAACTTCAGTTTCATGAGTCCTGCTTTTTGGGACAATTGGAGAGGCAAGACCTTACATTTAGCTTCCCCATTGTCTTTGCTTGTCAGAAGGTTGCAAAAGATGATCACATGACCCCAGGAAACTGCAGTGATCATAAATATAAGTCAGTTGCCAAGCATCTGAATTTTGATCATGTGATTATGGGGATGCTGTAATGATTGTGTAAAAAACAGACATAAGTCACTTTTTTCAGTACTGTTGTAAGTTTGTTGAAAGTCTCTAAATGAACTGTTAAAGTTGAGGACTACATACAGTGCATTCAGAAAATAGTCAAACCCCCTTCACTTTTGTCAATTTTATTACGCTGCAGCCTGATTCTACAATTGTTGAAATTCATTTTTTCTCATTAATCTACACTTAGTATCCCATAATGACAAAGTGAAAACAGAATTTTAGAAATGTCTGTAAATTTATTAAAAATAAATGTTTAATTTTCAGTAGTTTGGAGAACTCTTCCTGAAATGATTATAGTTTCTTCTGTTGAAGTCTATTGAATCAAAAGACAATTGTTAGGATTATTGTGGGGGAGCCAGGATTCCATTAACACTCACCATATAGCTATACCTAGTAGAGCCAAGTCTATTACTGAGTGTCCATTCAGATTCCATATTAATGTAATTGGATATTTTTCAGATCTATTTCAGTAATTCTCAATTATGTCCACCAGCAAGAAAGCAGGTTTTTCTTTCCAAATATGGGATGTGCAAACTTTCTGTCTTGGGGAAAGGCTCTTTTGCTAGGCATTGACTGGGAGAGGGTCAACAAAACATTGATTGAAGTTCGAAGTGGTTTCCACGCCCAAGGTCAGCAGGACATAGATTAACTGTAAAAATACTTTTAAAATCATCAGTGCTATAACTAATTTGGATGTTTGCAAGTTTAGAGTCTGTAAGTCTCCTGTCTTGGCCCTTAGCCATGTTGCCAATCATACTGAGATAGAATTATTTGCATTCACGTATATTCTAAAGCAAGACTTGAACTGTCCTTTACTTGAACTATAGAGGTGTTTAATACTTTCCCATTTCTTAATTACCCAGAATAAGATCTTGTAAAACTAGGCAGGTACATGAAAATATATTTATTTTTTATATTGGTTTTTGTATTGGAGATAAACTGTTTTATCTGCAATACAAAAAGTTTATTGCAGATAAACTGTTCCCGTCTATGGAACTTAATCAATGTTTTTCCTCCTCCCTTTCACCTTTATCAATTTCCATATTAAGGAACAAAAATGAATCTCAGTAAATATACTCTTATGACCCATTTAGGATTTTTTTAAAAAAGGTAAAACACAGGTAAAAGGTAAAGTCATACACCTTTAGTTTCCTTTTTTCCTGACTGGCCCACATGGAGTCAACAATGCTGAAATGTTCCTGTGTATAGCAGATGATGGATTATTGACAGAAGCTGAAATGCAAGTTTGTCTTGGAGGCAACCCAGCAGATTAGACAACAGTACAGTAGATTAAGCAATAACAGATGGGAAATTTTAAAAAATGTGCCTTTTTCCTATGGCTAAGAGAAAATGACTTGCCCAAAGTCATCCAGCCCACTTTCATGGCTAAGGTAAGACTTGAAGCCACTTTTTTTTTTTTACTTTTTAGCTTGCTGCCTTAGACCAAACTGGCTCTCATCACTAATTTGTTTATCTTTTACTGATAAACTCATCACTAATTTGTTTATCTTTTACTGATAAAGGTACCTTTATTGGTACCTTTTTACAGTACCAGATTAGGAATACAAATTAAAACAGGCAAGAAAATGGTAAGAGAGCCCCTGTCCACCCTAGATAAGTTCAAGTCATCAGGACCAGATGGATTACATGCCAAAGTTCTGAAAGAACTGGCAGATGTGATCTCGAAACCACTGACTGTATCTTTCAAAGATTCTGGAGCACTGGGAAACTACCAGAGGACTGAAAAGAACTGATATAGTTCCCATGTTCAAGAAAAGAAAAAATATGGATCCAGGAAACTACAGATTTATCAGACTGACACCAATACCTGAGAAGATTCTGGAAAAGATAATCAAACAATGAATTTTCAAACACCCAGAGGCAAACAAAATCAACATGAGTTTGTCAAAAACAGATTATGCCAGACAAATCTTACTGCATTTTTTGACAAAGTGACAAAATTAGTAGATCAGAGAAATGCTGTGGATATAATTTACTTAGACTTTAGTAAAGCATTCGATAAAGTAGACCATAACTTACTTCTTGATAAGATTTAAAAAATGTGGGTTTGACAGCATCACCACCAAATGGATTTATAAGCGGCTGATCAACCACACTCAACATGTAGTTCTCAATGGAACTGCATTCACATGGAGGGAATATGCAGTGGGGCACCTCAAGATTCTGTCTTGAGCCCAGTACTCTTTAATATCTTCATCAGTGGTTTAGATGAGGGGATAGATGGGGAATTCATCAAATTTTCAAGCGACATCAAGTTGTCAAGAATAGCCAACACTCCAGAAGATAGAAGGTAGACTTAAGATACAGAAGGATCTTGACAGACTTGAATGTTGCGTCCTGTCTAACAAAATAAAATTCAGTGGTGAAAAAAAAAGTTCTACATTCTCCTGAGAGCTCCCAGGAGAGTCCAAGAATGGGTTGACTCATCTGTTCCTCCAGAGACCGAGCTGTCAACTTTGTGGCCATGCACCCGTACTCCTTCTCTCTGGCCCAGTTTCGGCTTGGTTCTCAGCATGTCAACTGGAATTCTTGGACTCTCAACGACAGGTTTTTCTTCGTGTTGCAGGGTTTTTCAGAGCTGCGGATTTGCGAAGGAGCCATGACTTGCTACCACACGCTCCAATTTCCCTCGTAGAGCTGCCCGGCCTGTCATCCGAGCTTCGGCAACTCAAGAGTGCTAGATGAGGGTTTAAGACCTGATATTCCGCCTTTCACTGGCCTTTTCCCTCCTGCCATCTTTCAATCAATTTTACACAAGTTGACATCAGTGTCACAAGGTGACATCAGGAATGGGACTAGACCCCACCCCAAGACCCGTGGGGCCCAAAGGTCCCAGTGATCATCTGTTTTCTGAACCAGCCATGGCGCAAGAAAACATTCCTGCACCACAACTTTTTATAGATGTGGTCCAACAGCAGTGGGCACAGCCAGGCTCCTTTCCAACTCCAAGTGGACATGATCGCCACTTTTATAATTTGACACCCGAGCTGGCTGACGCGCTCCAGTTACCCAAGGTAGATGACCCGGTGGCCTCTATGGTGTCTTCCTTGTGTCAGGTGACATAGCTGAGGGGTTAAAAGCTGAAGATAAAAAGGTGGAATTGACCTTGCACAAGAGCAATTCTCAATCTAAAAAAAATTGAATCTATATCTGGTCTACAAAAGGTTCAAAATGAACTCCCTCCAATCCATCCTGGAGGGGCTTTGGAAGGGCGACTTCCTAGCATCTATCAATCTAACAGAGGCTTACCTCCATGTGCCAATCCTCCTGGCACACCACCAGTTTCTATGTTTTTGCTATAGGGGAGACCACTACCAATGCAGGGCATTGCCCTTCGGCCTGGCGTCGGTGCCCCGAGCCTTCACAAAGGTCCTGGCGGCACTGGTGGCATACCTCCGGTCGATACCGGTATGCCTGCAGTGTTATTTAGACGACATATTTATCCAGGCATCCTCTCCTGAGAAGGTGACAGAGGATTTACAAACAACAATCAAGGCCTTACAAGATCACAGCTTCTCAGTCAATTTCCAAAAGTCACCTGGTCCCCGCCACACAACTCTTACATCTGGGAGTGGAGATCAACATCATATTGGGACATGTCTTCCTGTCACAGGACCACAGGGACAGCTTGATTGTCCTGATACATCAGGTAAGGGAGGAATGCATGGTCCCCATAGCCCTCTTAACTATTAGGGAAGATGGTGTCCTGCATTTCAATAGTGCCCTGGGTGAAGCTTCATGCCAGGACTCTTCACTGGTTTTTGCTCCCATATCAGCAGGCAGGCAACATCAACTCCTGCACCAGGGTGTGAGTCATCCCAGGAGTGTTGCAGTCCCTCCAATGGTGGACATCCCTAGCTCTGGACAAGGTCTGTGCCTTCAAGGAGCCCAGCCACATCATTTTTTTTTTTTTGCAGTCAATGCTTTTATTAAACTAAAAATCACAGTACCAGGTAAATCTATACAGGTTTTGACTGCAATATTATCAGACTCCCATCTCCCCCCAAGCTGTTCCATCTCAAAACCTTGAATAAAGGTATTTATGATGGATTTGAAGCCTATTGTATAAGACTTCCTGAGTCAACCGACTGCTTTTTTTTTATAAAATTGTTTATTAATATATTCTATGCATCAATACACAAATGAAATATACAATTCCGCCACCATGGTGTAATGTGAGTACATTGTCCATAAATATAAAGTCATTCCTTTATACATACATACTTGCCATCATATATCTATTCTATCCCACCTTTTCTGAACCCAATCGTACCATAATTTCCAACTGTTATAAAATTCTGAATCTTTTTTATCATTGATCAATCTAGTTAATCTTTCTGATTCCGCACACTCATTAATTTTATATATTATTTTCAAATCCATCGATAAGTATTTATTTTTCCACTCCTGCGCAAACACTAATCTTGCTGCAGTAATAATGTGAATCAACAAGAACCATATACATGAATTAACATTCAAAGGTTTTGCCCCCAACAGGAAAATCTCGGGCCTCAATTCTAAATTGATCTGTGTAATTTCCAAAATCCATTGCCGTATTTTTTTCCAATATTTAACCGCCTGCGGGCATGTCCACCATTGATGAAAATAAGTTCCATTACTATAACCGCATTTCCAACAGCAGGAAGATGTCCTGGGAAACATTTTAGCTAGTCTCGCAGGGGGGAGATGCCAATGGTAGACCATTTTATATATGTTTTCTTTATATGAGGAGGCCATGGTTAATTAAGCCCAGCCACATCATGATTACATCGGATGCCAGCCTCTGGATGAGGAGCCCATCTTCAGTCTCACATGGCTCTGGGCCACTGGACTCAGGCAGACCTGAGCCACAACATAAATTGGCTGTAGCTTTGGGTGGCACATCTGGCCCTTCGGCATTTCAGACCCATGATTCAGGGGCAACTCATTTTGGTTCTCATGACAATGTGATGGCCAAAGCTCACATAAACCATCAGGGGTACCCACTCCCAGGTCCTCATAACGGAAGCAGAGCAGTTGGGGATTTGGCCGGACACACATTTGCTCTCCCTCAGAGTGGAGCACATTGCGGGAGTAGTGAATGTACAGGCAGACTGCCTCAGCAGGTCCACAATAGATCATTCCAAATGGAAATTACATCCCAACTTCTTCCAGGAACTGTCCAAGAGGTTTGGTCAGCCGGTTGTGGACTTGTTCACCTCCCTGATGAACGCTCAATTACCATGCTATTTCATCAGGTTTCCAATGCAGGGAGCAGAAGGGACCAACGCTCCCTGCAGCCCAGGGGGCTGCTGTATGCCTTCCCACTTCTTCCCTTTATTCCAGGGGTCATTCGGAAGGTATTGATGGAGAGGGCAGAGGTCCTGCTTGTTGCCCCCCCCCCCATTGGCCCAGACGCCTGTGATTCACAGACCTGGTAGGCCTTTCGATTTCTCAACCCTGGAGGATTCCTCAGGAAAGAATCTCCCTCAGCCAGGGGATCTTGATCCATCTGGAGCCACAGTGGTTTCATCTGACAATTGAGAGGAGCTCCTGAGAAAGGACAATTACTCCTCCAGGGTAATACAGACAATTCAGGCCTCATGAAAGCCATCTATGAACAGAATTTACAATTCTACTTGGACAGCCTTTATTAGCTGGTGCTTTGAAGGTAAGCCCTCACTTGGAATACTGCATCCAGTTTTAGGTGCCACAATATAAACAAGATTTTGAGGCTAGAAAGATAACAGAAAAGAACAACAAAGATGATTAGAGGACTGGAGGCTAAAACAGAATGGTTGCTGGAATTGGGTATGTCTAATTAATGAAAAGAAGGACTGATGGTGACATGATAGCAGTGTTCCAATATCTTTATAACAATATCTTGTTATAAAGAAGAGAGTCAACTTATTCTCCAAAGCACATGAAGGCAGGACAAGAAGCAATGGATGGAAACTAATCAAGGAGAGAAAAAACTTGGAACTAAGGATTATTTTTCTGAACAATAGTTTAGAACAACTATTGTGGAATAACTTGCCTCCAGAACACTGAAAGTTTTTAAGAAGAGATTGGACAACCATTTGTCTGAAATGGTATAGGATTTCCTGCCTGAGCAGTGGTTGGACTAGAAGACCTTTAAGGTCCCTTCCAACTCTGTTTCTCTGTAAAATTCTATTATCTTGGCTTTAAGAGAAAGGAAAACAAATTTAGCACACATTTAGCAACAACTAGTCTCTTTGTAGTTCCAAATGCAATATACCGTGTTTTTCAGAGTATAAGACGCACCTTTTTACCCCCAAAAAAGAGGGTGAAAATCTGGGTACGTCTTATAGTCTGAATGTAGCCCCACTCACCTGCCAGCTCCCACCCACCGGGGGTTGTTGGCCTCCGCACATTGCATTTTCTGGCTGTTTCAGGTGGCAGGGATCCTCACATTGCCAAAAATAATCATCGCATTTTCGGTCTCCTCATGCTGGGAGATGAGCAGAAGCCAACTGCCGTCAGCCTGGATCATCTGCAGAAGGGGCAGGTTGGGCAGCGAGCACCTTGCCTTACGCCTCTCATGCAGAAGCGCCGCTTCACAAGAGCATCGCCTCCATGCATCGCGTTTTCCAGTGTTTTCCTCCCTGATTCTCCAGTGCAGTTCACAGAGCCGTGCGCTCTCCTTGGTGGCTAAAGGGGAAGAAGAAAGACACATACTCCTGTTGCTGGAAGAAGGTCGAAGTTCGTTTTCTCCCCCCCCCCCCCGCTCTCTTAAACTGAATTGCACTGCTTTTCTGACATGTTGATAAATGATCCTGGGAGAAAGCAGCAGCTGACCACTGTGGAGGCGGTGCTGATACGTTTCAGGTAGTCAAAATGCCAAGTAGCCATGGGGAGCTGAGACATTTCTCCTTCACGCCTCCCTCCCAGCTGCTCAGTGCAGTTCAGTTTAAGAGCGGGGGGAACCAACCTCAACTGCAGATGGAACCCCTCTGGGCACAAAGACCGTTTGGGAGGAGTGAAGGCGCAAGGACAGGAGGGGGACTGCAGGAGAAGCAGCCCTTCTCCCTTTCTTCCAGCAACAGGAGTGTGTGTGTTCTCAACGTGCCCAGAGTTTTCTTCCTCCCCTTTAGCCACCAAGAGTTCCAAGTTTTCCTAGGGTCTGCGTGGAAGCAGCTCCAGCAGTTCTGACGGCTGCCTTCACAACTTGTGCGAGGACTGGAGATCCCCACCCCCTACAGCAGTAGACTTCTCTTTAATCACCTGAGATTTCTGCCCCCATGACTGCTGTGTGGCATAGGGTGAGGGTGGTCCGCGCCTACCACCTGCAGGCTTCGAATGTGCTGAGTGGGCTTGCATCTTCAAGGAATTGGTGGCTTGCTGGTGCTGCATAGGAGGTATAAGGCAAGGCACTGCCACCCAAAAACTGTTGCCATGATCTCTGCTGCTCTTTCTTTGCTCGGCACGCCCCATTTTTGGAATCGGGGAGGCAGTGGAGATCTCCAGGCAGCGAAGATCGTGGCAACAGTGTATTAGGGTGGCAGCGCCTTGCCTTATGCCCCCTGAACAGCACCTGCTTCGCCAACCAAGTCCCGATGTCCACGCTTCCCCAGGCCGCTTCCAGAATCAGGCTCCAACCAAGGCAGCAAAGACGCAGGGGGCTTGCCGGGAAGCCCGGCACCATGTTTACGAGATGGCAGCATCCAGGAGGACTGAAGTGCTGTGTCTCTATGGGGCCTTGCTGCGAGAAAGCCAGACTTTCAACACACAGCTATAGGTAGGAAGACGGCATCTTGAGAGTAGAGCCTTCGGTGCCAAGTCTCTCTTCTGCCCCATGAAAATCATCACCCACCCCACTCCAGTTAAATAGAGTGATAGGATTTGTTTTAAACTGATAAAAAGATCTGTGCTACTCTTTATCAAAATCCGAATGGAAGTGAGGACGATGCTGGTCCTGATGTTGGTAGGCAAAGGCAGAATTTTTTTTTCTTCTTTTCCTCTCCAAAAATTAAGGTGCATCTTATACTCCAGTGCATCTTATACTCCGAAAAATACGGTCATATATGCTAGCTTCAGATCATCTAAATCAATTTCTTAAATTTTCTTATTCCTGACCATATATAGTATAAGCTTTTCTCCGCCTTCTCTACATCCTATCTAGACTACTCTTCTAAAACATGGCATTATTTCTCAAACTCCCCTTTCTACACAGAGTTACAAATCATTAACTTTCTTATAGCATATATGTTTATGAAAATGAAAGTTGTAAGCATGACAGTTGTGCTTATCCATATATTCTACTCTCTCATAATGCAGTTATAATTAAAAAGGCAGAATGGGGCTAGCATTTCTTTTAATATACTTTGCACTGGAGATGGGAAACAAGCTTTTGTTGAGTTGTGGGTTTGCAATTTCTTCCTCTTAATTAGCACATTTGATAAGTAAAACAGTACGTTAACCAGGAATTAATTGAGGAAACCAGCTGACTAAAATTAGGACTGAATATATTATATACTGGACTTGCAGCATTGATAAACATATTTTACCAAGACACTCATACAAGATTTTTAAAACGGAACTCTTGCTCCATTTTTGGTGGGGGGAGGGTTAAGAAAAGGAATGAGAAGGAGAAGAGGGATTTCTCTCCATATTGCCTTGCTGGCCAGACAAGTCAAGCTAGAAAGATTATTCCTCATAGCTTGGTTTTCTTAAAGAAATTTAGAGGGAAGAAATGTTTCGTAGTTGCAAAAGGTTAGAATAGGCTAAAGAGTGGAGAGGGATTAAAGAGTCCCCCCCCCCTCTTTTTCTCAGCATTCAGATTTTACTAGGAGGTTTGTAAACCCAGGTGAAATGGAGGGACTGAAAGAAATAATGATTTGTATAGGTTATTTTCATTGATCATCAAAAACAGCATAATTAAGTCATCTTTTAAAGTTTTTCTTATTTTAAAACAAAATTACAATACTCATACATATACAATGATACTAAAATAGTCTCACTTTCACTTTAAACTTGTAGAAATGTTTGCATGCTCAATAACAATGTAACTTTTCAAGAAGTGACTCATTTTATGACCATAATAAAAACTGTCATAAAATTGAATCTCGATTTAAGACTGTAATGACTTATGACCATCATTGTGATTGTATATAGAGGAGGAGGACTATCTGTATTACTTTTAAACTTGAGTGTTGAACTATTATAGTAATGGAATATTATAGTAATGATGATGATGAATGCGGGT
>WNWU01009484.1:0-20090 GCA_012654045.1 Ptyas mucosa | reverse complement strand
GGAGGATTAACCAATCCCCGGCCGGATGTCCTTATAAGGACATAACAATTATCAATATTTTTCTATTTCAAATGCCCTGCCTCAATAATTATAGATTCTGAATTTATAGGTAGCTTGTTCATTTGGCTGCCCACTTGCCTGGCGAGCATGTTGGAGAAGTCTAATCAAGAGAGCTATAAAGCTATAAATTGTCTGGACAGCCATCAAATCCATTTCTGGGTGCATAAGAGGATTTTCTTTAGTGTCTTAAGTTAGTGTGACCCCAAAAGTATTGAAATACTTTCCAACTCTATAATTTCATATCTTAGTCAGACCCATCAGTACAAATTAACTGTGTATTTGTAGTTAGGTAATATATTATCTGTGTAGATAACAAGGAATGTACAACAAAATCCCTTCCTATTTTGCAGTGTCATTTCTATCTGCCCAATACTCTACATTCTTTCACTTTTCAGAAAGTCAACAGAGTATGAAGCCTATTGTGGAAGCCAAAGAAAAAGATTAAAAACCTGAAGAATTTTATTCAATATGTTGAAAGCACATTGCTAAGAATTGGAGTTATGGATACTAACTAAAGCATATTTAAAAATAGACTGTATTTTCTAAAGTACTGTTCAATTCTGCAGAATGACTATATTTTCTAAAATGTTCTTGTTAGATGTAAAATACCTTTTACCACATGTTTTCTCAGAGATTGACATAAATTTTTGAGGTATTTCTTGCTAAAACTGAAGCCTTAATTTTATTTTATTTTACATTACTTTCCTAAAATTATTTTCCATGCTTTGTAATTTATGCCTCATTCAGTAGAAGTACTGCTAATGTTAAAGCTCACTGCTCTCACACAAAATCAGATAAACAGCGGGATCCTAGAGTTGGTAAGATTCACATTTTCTTTCATTTTTAAAAACAAATTTCCCTTCTTCTGAGAATTTAATCCTCTATCCAGCAAATAATAAACGGAGTATTATAATTGCTACAACTTTCTTTTAAGCTTGAAACAAAGCTTTTATTATAATCTCCCTTGTGACATGCTACACTAATTATCATTTATGTTTTCCTACTTTGTTATATTACTTTAGATTTGGTATAAGCATAAAAACATCATACAAATTTTGTAATATCCCACAAATAAATTCCTTGTGGTTATTATTTTTATTTAGTTTTACTATTTTGAGATCATAACTTAAAAAAATATTATGCCAAGTTTGGATGGATGGATGGATGGATGGATGGATGGATGGAGATAGATAGATAGATAGATAGATAGATAGATAGATAGATATTCTCTCACCACCACCCCTTCTCTCTCTCTGTGTGTGTGTGTTGCATACCTGAATCAGAGGTAAAATGAAAGTCAAAATAACACCAAAGTTTACATTTCAGTGCATGACAGTTTATGGAAGAGTATATATTAAATGAAATAGACTATTTAAATTAGAAAGTCCTGTATTTACAAGCTAATTTACACTAATACTCAAAGCACCAGTATCCTTGTCTTCTTTTCTAAAATAATAATGATTAAAAAAACCACTTGGATGGTATTTAGCCACAGCCCTGGTCAAGAGCTGAAGGAATTTATCCATTATATAAACCTTTGTGACTCTTTCATATATTTAACATGCTGTGAGAGCAATATGAAATAAAATTTACTAATAATTTGCTTTTATCAGGGTCCTGATAGAATGTTCCAGGGAAATATATGACTGGTTCCTCAAAAAGCATTTCTAGCTTTTTCGTGAACAGCAGATAAAAGCACAAAGCCATTTTATGGCTTAATGGCAAAAGCCACTATATTAACCAAATTAAATACTTCTATCTCAATTATTTAAAATAGAAGCACTAAAACCTACACCGCTTATACTTTTGTATTCATTAAGTTTTTTTTAGGAACTGTCTATTGTAATAGAGAGCATTTACTTCATCTGTCAAAATGTCTAGAATCAATTAACATAGATGGCTAAATCAAGAGATATACACAGTTATATAAAGTATATACGTACAGGATGTACGTGATAAAGTGCATATTTTGCTTGCAAAAGTTTCCCAACTGAATCACCAGCACTTTTAAAAGTCTGATTTATTTAAAAGCATAGACAACTATTGTCCATCACATTAGATAAAACTAGATGGCCAGTGTTTCTTCTTATTAAGCATAGTATTTCATTGGGCTCTACTGAATTAAGGCAAAGATGATAATTATGATTTAGATTTAGGCATGCTTGAAGTCCACCATATTTAACAAAATGACTTAGCAATGAATTAGCTATGTTCCGTATTCATATGGAAAACTTTACTATCCCATTCATAAAAGATTTTTCAATTAATATTATTCTGATTAGGATAACGCATCCAGTTATTCAGTATGGTTTGACCAACTTCCCACATTTCCATAGATTGGTGAATATCTGAATAACTGCAGCAGCTGCAAGTTATTCATAGTAACTGGAAACACAAAGTAGAGGTATTAAGTCAGTAGTAGACATTTCTATTAATCCATATAAAGTATATAGTAATCAAGGAGAGAACCAACCCACAAATAAGGAGAAATTTTGTGACAAAACAATTAATCAGCAGAACAACTTGCCTTCAGAAGTTATGGGTGTTCCATCACTGGAGGTTTTTAAGAAGAAACTGGACAACCATTTGTCTGAAATGGTATAGAGCAGGGGTGTCAAACTCAAGTCCCGTGGGCCGAATCTGGCCCACGGGATGCTTAGATCTGACCCGCAGGGCCATCATGGAAACAGCAAAAGACCAGTCGGCGGTGCCTCTGCCAGCAAAAACAGTCCCCCAATCTTCATTTTAGGCTAGGATGGGCCTCTTGCCACCGTCTGCCAGCAAAAATGGAGCTCGGGAGGCGGTCGTCATGAGCTCCATTTTCACTGGCAGAGGATTTCAGGAGGCTGTCCCAGCCAAAAGCGAATATTGGGAGCCCATTTTCACTATCAAAGCACTTGAGCCACCACAGGCGTCCGTGACATCAAGGTGACCACACACCCCTGCTCTCCCAGGGTCAAAAACAATGCTGATGCGGCCCTCAATTAAATTGAGTTTGGCACCCCTGGTATAGAATCTTAATCCAACAGGGGTTGGATTAGAAGACCCCCTAAGTGGTAGAAATATATATGTTAGTTTGTCATGGTTTACTAGACTTCTAATCCACCTCAGTGAGCTTGAAAAGTTCTGCTTGACACAGACTGCCGAAGGACAAAGTAAACATTAAGAAAAACAGAGACAAAATTATATTAAGAAATCAGTGCAAATGCAATTATTCTTCTATATTTGGTTTCCCCGAATTTTGCAGAACTGTTTACTATTTAAGGAATTTGTACAAAATCCACATATGAGAGAATATAGGAAAGAAACAATAGAGAAGGCATACCATGAAAATTTGTTTGCATATGTGTATATATTAGAGTAAATTGCAATGAATAGGTATAAATTTTCATGCAATAAAAATGACATAAAATTTGGCACAGCCTTTTCTAAAAATGCTCACAAACGAATATGTAAATGAGACAAAGTAAATCTCTCAGCAATAAGATATAACTTCCACTGCAGTAAATTGTATATTTGAGTCTCATTAAAAATGCACAGTATAAACCACTTCATAGCTAGCAATGGAAAGGTGACTTATTTATAATTCATCACATACCTATGGAACTCTATGTTACATTATTTCTAATCAAGCTAAGGAACTTTCATTCCAACTTGCCAAGTAGAGAAAAGCTGTAAAATTGGGTACTCTAGGAAATAAAATTCTTTGTTGTTAGTGTGGGATACAGGAAAGAGCACAAAAGATATTATAATCTGGAAAGTTAGAGTCCATCATGTAACTGGAGTTTTTAAACGTTAATAGATTTTAAAAGCTATGGTACAGTAAATCACAACTCTATACCAAGATAATTTTTGCAGAAAATTTTTTTAAATTCTTTACATGGATAAAACAGTCACTCCTGAATTAACAACAAAGGGGGAATAAAATGGCTAGTTTAGCATATTTTGTCAACTGAAGTTTATGAAAATTAATTCCTTTCTATATCATTTGCATCTTATTAACTGTAAATTGTTTTAACAATTTTCCATGTTGTAACCAAATTCACAGCTGTGTTTACCTTTCTAGAATGACTGCTTTTTGTGTAAAAAAGAATGATTTAAGGGCATTTAAGGGGATAATTTCTGCAATCCTCCCTGTTTTGAAATCTAGTATTTTCTGTGCTGCGCAAAAGACTGCTTCAGTAGATATTCAATTTTAATTTTTACTTATTTTAATGAAATTCAGAATAAATGATACATTATCTTCTTGGCACTGTTTTAGCCTTGTGAGAAAAATTACTGCTGTTACAAATCAGCAGCTCAGGAATCCTATCAATATGAGGATATTAACTGGGAGAATGCAAAACTTTAACCCTTCTTACTATAATCTGCCCTTATATCAGATTTATAGCTGCAATTTGTATCACCGGAAATTTACAGGCATGAACAATGTTTTGAGGTTAAAATGTCCCAACCTTAAACATCTCTTTCTGTGTATGGAATGGCCTCTTTGATTTCAACAGAAGGGTTCCAATGCTGAAATGTGACATTTTGACCTTATCAAAAGTGGACCAAACTTAAGCTCTTTGGAGTATGAATGGCCAAACCATTTCAATATAGGAATGTTCTGGTTTGGAAACAGCTGTTTTGATTATAACAAACGCCTTATTTCAAGAGTTTTTGTTTAAAGGTCACAATGACAATTTGGTTAAGGGTTCTGACATAGAGAAATTAATCTTTTTTTATGGTTTGTTATCAGGTTGGATTTTTTTTTCCTGCCTACCCTTGTGGAGTCTATTGAGAAGAAACCAGTTCTTAAGCAAATGGCCAGGCAGATTAGAGAGCCTACAAATGCATATGTATCCTTATTGCTTTTATTTTTATTTTTTTGGGGGGGGAAGGCCTTTGGAAAAGTTAGAATGGACGTTGGCTTACCTGAACGTCCTTTTTCTGGGCACTGCGACTGCAATCCATGGCTGGGTATTCCACGCATGCGTAGTTGAGAACTGAGTGATGAATATTCAAATTTCTTGTTGGTGTCCGCCTCCTCTGTGCTATCCTC
The DNA here is from genome assembly GCA_012654045.1 of Ptyas mucosa. NCBI lineage: Eukaryota > Metazoa > Chordata > Lepidosauria > Squamata > Colubridae > Ptyas > Ptyas mucosa. Next base: position 14,989 of record WNWU01009484.1, on the reverse strand, counting down.
TCCAGTTCATTTCACGAAGAACAACAGGAACTAGAAGTCAACAGGAGAAACAAACCAGACACCAACACCACCAATAACAAAGTCAAGAAAACAAGGCAGGCAGCCAGAAAGGGAGGGAATGGATTGCAGTCGCAGTGCCCAGAAAAAGGACGTTCAGGTAAGCCAACGTCCATTTTCCAGTGCACTGCTCCTGCAATCCATGGCTGGGATATACCCAAGCTCGTACTCAATGGGAGGGAGGCTGACTGCTCCCTAGGCCCGGAACAGAATGGACCTGCTGCAACACCCTCCTGCCAAAGGAAGCCTCAGCCGAGGCAAAGGCGTCGATCTTGTAGTGACGAATAAACGGTGTTGCAGAAGACCACGTGGCTGCCCGACAAATATCCAAAACCGATGCCTGCGTAGCCCATGCAGCCGAAGTAGCAGCGCTGCGGGTAGAATGGGCAAAGATCCTGCCCGGCACCGGTCCAGAATGGCGCTCATAAGCAGAAGAGATGCAAGCCTTGATCCAGCGACCCACCGTCGAAGAAGACACTTTCTGGCCCATGGAAGACGGGTGGAAGGACACCAAGAGAGCCTCCGTCTTACGAAAAGCCGCCGTACGTTTGAGGTACCAACGGAGCGCTCTACGGACATCCAGCATATGCCAACGTCTCTCGAGAGGGTGACGAGGATTCGGGCAAAAATCCGGTAGTATGAGCTCCTGGGACCGATGGAATAAGGAGTTCACCTTAGGCATGAAGGTAGGATCCAACCGAAGGACCACCCTGTCGGCGTGAAATATGCAGAGATCCCGTCGTATAGACAACGCCCCAAGCTCTGAAATCCTCCGGGCAGAAGTGACAGCAAGGAGGAACGCGACCTTAAAGGAAAGAAACTTAAGGCTGATGGAGCTCAAGGGCTCGAACGGACCAGAAGTAAGGGCCTGAAGAACCAAGGGCAGGTCCCAAGAAGGATAACGATGAACCACCGGCGGAGACAAGACAGAAGCTCCACGAAGAAAACCAACGATCCTCGGATTCTGAGACAAAGGGCGACTTGGATCCCGGGAAAGTACAGTAGCCAGAGCAGCGACCTGACGCCTCAAAGTCGCGGGGGCCAGGCCTTTATCCAGCCCCGCCTGCAAGAAACGAAGGATGTCGACGACGTCAGCCGTAGTAGGATCAACGTGGTTGTGGGAACACCAAAGGGAAAACGTCTTCCAGGACGCCTCGTATATACGTACAGTCGAAGGCCGTCTGGACGCCAAGATGGTACGTATCACTTCATCCGGAAGGCCATCCTTCCTCAGCAAGGTCCTCTCAAATGCCAGACGGTCAACCTGAGCCATTGAGGGTCCGGGTGGACGATGACCCCCTGGCTGAGAGAGACCGTGTGTGACGGGATTGTCCATGCCGGAGAAACGGAGAGGGACACCAGATCCGCATACCAAGCTCTGCGAGGCCAGCGAGGAGCGACAAGGAGAACTTCGGCCCGGTCCTGTAACAGTTTCCGAATCACCTTCGGGATCAACGGCAGTGGCGGAAAAGCGTAAAGCAGACCGGGAGGCCAGGGGCATCGGAGAGCGTTGCTTCCCTCTGCACCTACGGTCGGGAAGCGTGAGTAAAACCTGGGAAGGTGAGCATTCTGAGGCGACGCGAAAAGATCCACCAGCGGCATGCCGAACTTCCGGACAATCTCCTGAAACACTCGCGGATGAAGACGCCACTCCGCCGGGTCGAGCTGTTCCCTGCTGAGCCAATCGGCGCGAACGTTGGCCTGTCCCGATATGTGGTCCGCTCTGAGCGACAGGGTGTGACGCTCCGCCCAGGTCAGCAACCTCTCCGCCTCGACCATCAGGGACTCCGAACGAGTACCGCCCTCCCGGTTCACATGGGCCTTGGTCGTCATGTTGTCCGTGAGCACCAGGACATGGCGGCCCTCCAAGAAGGGTTGGAAATGGCGCAGGGCCAGACGGACTGCTCGTAGCTCCAGCCAGTTGATACTGTGAACTCTCTCCTCCTGGGACCACAGACCTTGAGTCACATGGTCGAGCAGGTGGGCCCCCCACCCTTGAAGACTCGCATCTGATGTCACGACCAGGCGATCGGGCTCCAGGAACGTGCAGCCTCGCAGGAGAGCCGGGGAGAGCCACCAACGAAGAGACCTGCGAACCTGAGGGGGGAGCAGGACAGGCACTCTGGAGGTGCCCCGGCCCGATCTCTGATAACGTAACAGGAACCACTGCAGCCGACGACTGTGTCTGCGTGCCCAAGGAACGATGGCTATGCAAGACACTAACTTCCCCAGCAGCTGAGAAAGCAGAAGTGGAGAAGAGGTCCTCTGAGACATCACCTGGGTCACCAACCTGACAATGTTCTGAACCCTGTCCGGGGAGAGGAAAACGTGACCTCTGTCCGAGTCGATGATCGCCCCCAGATGAAGCAAGCGAGTTGTAGGCGAGAGATGGCTCTTCTCCTTGTTGATCGAAAATCCGTGCTGCTGGAACTCGTCTATCACCAAGTCTATGTCCGATATCGCCTGAGCTGTGGAGCTGGATAGAACAAGAATGTCGTCCAAATAACAAAGGACGCGCACCGGACGGGCCCTGAGCTGCGCAGCCACCACCGCTACCAGCTTGGTGAACGTCCTTGGGGCTGATGACAGACCAAATGGCATTGCGCAATATTGAAAGTGGAGACCATTGTACTCGAAGCGCAGGTACCTGCGATGAGCGGCGTGGATCGGGACATGCAAGTACGCCTCCTTCAGGTCCACCGACTGCAATAGATCTCCTTTCCTGACACACGCCAAAATGGACCTCAGGGACTGCATCTTGAACCTTCGATAAGAGATGAACTTGTTCAAGTACTTCAGGTTCAGGATCCCTCTGAATCCTCCGGAGGACTTGGCCACCAGAAACACCGTTGAGTAGAAGCCTGTCCCTTCCTGACCTGACGGCACCGGCTCGATGGCCTTGATAGACAGGAGATGACGAATCTCGGTCTCCATAAGAAGACGTCCAGCTTCCAGCGCAGACACCGGGCAGCGAACGAAGCGGCTGGGGGGAGTAGAAAGGAACTCGAGACAAAGGCCGTGAGACACGGTGTGAAGAATCCACTGTTCGTTTGTGGAGGCCTCCCAACGGTGGTGGAACAGCTGGAGGCGACCACCAATGGGAGCCGACGGCCCTGAGTCATTTCCCCCTCCGGAAGGATCGGTGGCCAGCCCCCCGAAATGGGCGTCTGACCTGGGATTGATTTCGGCCCCTATCTCGAAATGACTGTCTGTCTGAGGGGCGATCCATTCCCTGAGTGTAGGATCGCTGTTGATAAGTACCGCTGGAGGCCGGGAAGGATCGAAAGGACTGCCTCTGGGTATACGGAGTGTATCGACGCTCTGGGCGACGGTAAGACGAAGGAAGGACCTTACGTTTATCCTTGTCCTCGATCAGCAGAGGCTCCAACGCTGCACCGAAGAGCTCCGGGGCCTTGTAGGGAGATGCAGCCAACTTCCACTTGGTCTTGGCATCCGCCCTCCAATTGCGAAGCCAGAAGAGACGACGAGACGTGACAGTCGACGAAAGGGCGCGTGAAGCGAATTTAGCGGCATTAAGGGAAGCATCAGCTGAATACTCAGCGGCGGCCACTAACTTGTTGACATCTTGGTGGAGTCTCCTGTCCTCAGGGGGAAGCCGCTCCTGGAGCTGTCGCAACCAGAGGATAGAAGCTCTGGTGAAGAAGGAGGTAGCAGTAGCCGCTTTCACCGCCCAGGCAGCCGCCTGGTGAGTCTTTCTAAACGCCAGCTCAGCCTTCCTGTCTTCCGATTTGAGGCCATCTACCATGTCGCCAGAAAGGACAGAGGACGATACAAGCGCCGCCACTGGAGCATCCACTGAAGGCAAGGCCAGGAGGTCCTCCAGTTCAGGAGCAGCACAGTAAAGTTTTTTGTCCAAGCCACTCGGTGCAGTCAGTGAACCAGGTTGAGCCCAGCCACTCTGCACCACTTCAGAAAAGAGAGGAGGACAAGGAATCACGTCCTTCTCAGGTTTAGCACTCTGGAACAGTGGGTCATGAAGAACCTTGGAGGAGGCACTACCTTCAGCCGCAGGAGGCGTCAGCCCAAATTTGGTAGTGATCTTCGCCTTGTGGAGAAGCGACTTGAAGACTGAAGGCCTAAACAGGCCAGTAAAAACTGGCTGGTCAGGTAGGAGGTCCTCATCTTCCGAAAACTCCATCTCCTCAGGACCTTCCGTCTCCGGATCAGACTCATCACTTGAAACGTACTCCCGCCTAGTAGCAGCAGCATGTCTGTCACACGCACGCCCTTGCACCGGGGGCTGAGCTGAGGTCGAAGGCACCGGAGCCACACTCTGATGGAGGCCAGCAGCCAAGACTTTAGCCAATGCATCAGACAACACAGACTGAAGATTCAGCTGCACGTCCAAGCTAGCAGGGGCCTGCGGGCCAGCAGGAGCCATAGCAGACGGGAGGGCACACACAGGAGACTTCGGAACAACGTCCGCCGCCTGAAGAAGAAGGGCAGGTTCTGGATTCAGAGAACTGTCAGAGCTAGGCTGAACTACCTCTGAAACAGGATCCAAACTGAGAGGTTCTGGAGGTAAATGGTGTGGCCTGTCGCCAAAAACGGGCGCAGGTACAGACAGGATTGGTGAAGTAGGCCTGGCAGCCGCAGCCTGCTTTGCTTTAGCATGTTGTTTTTCCAAGGCGTTGTGGCGTCGAAGAGCATCCTTCTCCTCTGCAGATGAAGGCTTGGCCTGTGACCTGAGGGCCCTAGGGACTGTACTCTTGGATTTGGCTTTAGCCCCTTTAGAATCTGCTACTACTGTCTCCCTTGGAGGGCTAGGCTCAGCCTCCAGATCAGAAGAAAGGTTGGAGTCAGCCATGCCTAAATGTTAGACAGCCTGCAAGAAATGAGGCAATTAAAGTTAATAAAAAAGGAACACATTCCCAAGTCAATTAAAAGGGGGAACAGGGCATAACCTTGGTTAATTTCAATAACCACCATTGCCCTGCAACACCCCCCCCCAACTTCCAAAGAAGCAGAAACAGGGGGGAAAATGAACCCCACTCAGGCCAGAAGGATAAGGAACCTGCCAGGCTAGGGGACCACAGCCTTCCAGAGTCCAGAATAAAGGAGGCCTGGGCACAAAAGGGCCCTAAAACGCCATGCTTAAGGGCTGGGGGGTCTCCCTGACTTGCCCCACAAGTGCCCTGCTAATAACCAGCAAACCGCTCCACTTTAAGAGAAAACCAAAATGGCGGCCGCCATGAACAGATACCCAAAATGGCGGCCGCGACTTGCCTCCGCGCCAAAAAGGCGACTCCCAGCACACTGACCGCAGTTTCCAAGCTCTCTGCAGCGAAGACGGCAATTCTGATGCTCTCCCACGCCGGCAGCACAAAGAGGACGAACGGGTAGCAAGGCGCGCCTCTAGCCAAGCACACAGCGCCGCAAATCAGCTGGGATCATCGGAGTGTACCTCAAGCCTGGGCATTAACTCCGGAGCCGCAATTAAGCAAAAAAACAGGCTGGGGCTGCGGCGGTAGCGGTTTTACCGGCTCACCGGTTCTCCAGCACCCCCGCCTGCGGCTAATGAGGCTTGGATCTGCCCAGCCGGGTCAGAATCCAAAGGAAACTGTAGGAGCAACAAAACAAAGAAGGGAGAGCGACCTGGAGCCCCAGGCTCGCTACTCCTCACTGCAGTCCAAAATTAAAGAGAAAAAATAAAACAAGCAGTCCCCAGCCAAAGGAAAATCAAAAGCACTAACTGAAATACAAAACAACCAAAACAGATCCCTAAAAAATAAAGAAAAGCTAGCTAAATAGCTAAAGAGCACAGAGCAACAATTAACACTAGTTCTCACAACTACTGAGTGAAATGAACTGGAGAGGATAGCACAGAGGAGGCGGACACCAACAAGAAATTTGAATATTCATCACTCAGTTCTCAACTACGCATGCGTGGAATACCCAGCCATGGATTGCAGGAGCAGTGCACTGGAAAATTTCAAAACCCAAAGCATTTGTTGATTTGTGTCCAATTGAACTTCCAGGGTAGGTCTAAAAGCATGATATATTCAGGGAAACACAGAAACGTGATAACCATGAACCATTAGTATTTTTGAAATGTATTTTATCTGCTTTCAAAAAGCTTTTGTTATTTAGTAATAATGCAACAGGTTAGCTGTATGGGATTGATAATTGCATTTATCATAGGACATCACTTCTTTTGATCAGTGTACATAATTCATATAGAATCTTTTCATCTTTCCCCACAAAATAGCAGGTCTGCTAGAATAAGAGAAGGTTAAGGCTCTAAATGGAGTAAAACCAAAAGCAAATTTGAATAAATGTATCTTATATCTCTTGACCTTTTTTATAAGTTCATTCTTAATGTCAGCTTTTCCATTGAAGCTGGAAATTTAATTAGCCTTATCCAGTTAATTAGTCTTATCCACACCATTACAAAATTAGCTCTATACACTTATATTTAATGATATTTAACCTTATTTACGCATATTTATGTACATTTAATCAACCTTATTTACCCATAGTTATTTAGTAACAACAATTATCAAAAAATTAGTATGGATGCTTACTTTTAATACTTACTAATTGCATAGCTGTTAGTAAAAATGATGTAGAAAGGAAAAACTGGAAGACTTAAGAAATTGAAAAGTTGTTTATTCACACAATCACAACTTAGATTTTGGGAGAAAGCTACTGCTGAAATAATCGCGTTTCTGGTGCATCCCATTTCTTAACAAGGAATCTCAATTATTACAATCAGTGAATTCTACGATCTAAATATACGAATGTTAAATATTTAATCCCTCCTTTATAAAGATACAAAACAAAACTAAACTGTGCTTTTTCACTAATCCATGAAACTATGACAGTTCTGAACAGAATCTTGACATTAAATCAGTAAAACAAAATTATTATGTTTACACAGTTTTATAACCATAGAAAACTGGTCATTAAAAATTGGATCAACAATAGGTAAAGTTATCTATCTCCTACTGGTTTTTGCAGATTTATTTACACCAGGCTACAAGTTTTCATCAAGCATTTTGTGATACTCCTTTTTGTTATGGGATTGTGGTCTATCGCATCCCTATCCCTATCTCTATCCTATCCTTCCTATCCTAAGTACAGCATATCCCCTGCATCCTAAGTTTCTTATAATGCACATATGTTTAAAGTTGCACAGTAAAGCCAACTAACTGAAATGAAAACATACTGTTTCAATTACAAGCAAAGGTTGCTACTTAACTCTAAATCAGAAGGGGGGGGCGGGGAGGGGGGAGGGGACAGTGGGGAGGGGGAAGAGAAGGAGAAGGAGAAGGGAGGAGAGAGAGAAAGAGAGAGAACGAGAGAGAGGAGGGAGATTGCCAAAGTAAATTGAAACCAGCAGATTGTTAGGAAATAGAACATCAGGGGACCTCGAGGCACTGTTTCAGGGAATGGTGTTAAAAAAAATATCAGTGCTTCTGTGTCCTTAAAAAAGGACACAGAAAAAATCAAGTAAATACATTCATACATATACAGGCACTGAAATTATGCTATTATACTGAATATGATGTAAGGCATATATTATTTGCGATCTGTACTTTTCAGCAACATCAAAAACATATTAAATCTCTATGGTAATATTCTTAATTCATTACAACCATTTTTGTTCAGCCAATAAAAATAACCAAAGATTTATAATTCACATTATATACTACATGTTGAAAGGATAAAGACCCAGGAAACATCTATAAGACCTAATAACAACTGGTGCAAATCAAATAGGAAGCAATCCTAATTTGGTCTAACATTATTATTGACTTCTAACTGTATTATTTCATATGAAAAGCTATTATCTGCAGGATTTGGAAATTCAAAAAAAACACTTCAGGATGTTTTTTCCCTATGAAAACATAGGGACGTAATCCCATTTTAAGGTCTGCTCCTCAACCCACAATTTTTGTTTTTAATAGGAGAATAAAATAGGCTGACTGAAACCAAAAGAGTTTGGGATATGATTATATATCACTAAGTATTACTAGAAAAAATTTAAAACTCAAAAAAGGTTAATTCTACAAGCACTTTCATGGGAGAAAGTATCAGCTGTTGAGAGTTGGGTGGCAAATAAGTTTAATAAATTATAATCATTACCACTGGACATAGCTTTTAATTTGACTAAATGTGCATAAAATCAGACTTATTTCCATACAAGTTTAGTAATGGACAAATTCAGCAGGATTTAAAAATACTGAGCTTTAACTTGCCAGTGTTAAAATAAGTAGTCTTAGTTTTGCAGAAAAATTGAATGTGTATGTTCTTTTAATAAATTACACTATTTCAAAATAAATCTGCAGTACTTTATAATCAATTGCTAGAACATGAAAAAATTAATCAATGGAACAGGGGGAAAATAACTCTTGGGTATTTATCATGGAAAACTGCATTATAGTGTAGATTAGCATTAGTATTACAAGTACTCTAAAGTTAAAATCTTCTTCCAACTGAATTTTGCTCCTAACTCTAAACCAATGGATTATTGGAAAAACATTGTATAAAAAACATTGGGACTCTCTCTGTCCATCAGCGTAACAATGGAAACTGAAACTGAAAAAAACTGGTGTGGGAGAATTAACCAGCCAAAACAACAAACAAAAATGGGATGGGGGGAGGGGTTATCCCTAACCTTTAATTGGTTTATTATTATGGAAAGTTAGGTGGGCAGCAGCTTGAAGTGTGACCAAATCCTGTGTTTTGAACCCCTTCCTTATCACATAACCAAGAGTCCTATAAGTGTTAGGATATAATTTCATTTATTTTAATTTTTTTGCAGGTTTCAAAGGTTTGTTTGTTTGGTTTTTGTTAATTCAGCAATGTAGCCTATAGCTCATGGATTTCTTGATATAAATAGCAATCAAATGCAAACCTGGTTAGCTTTTTAAAGAAGAGGAAAGGTCAGCTAGCTGCTGCCACCTGCTGTGACTTGTACCATGAAACACATTTACAAAAGGGAACAAAATGAAGTGTTTAAAAACAAGGGTGTCTCTAGATATATTAATCTTTCTTTGAGGTGATGGTAAAATGTTCATCAGTCATTCATTTGCTGCCCAGTCTTCAGATAAAACAAACATTGTAGGTTGCTGAAGCAGAACAAAAAGATAAAAATATGCTATTAGCTGAGATTAGATGAACATGGGCATCAGTGTGTGATTAAATGAACATGGGCAACATGATCCTTTGGCCATACTAATTTATAGTCTTCAGAAATTAAAATTTGATATGATTATTGTTTTCTAGCCCCATTTCATTAAAAGCAGAAATATCATTCCAAATTTTAAGGCTATTTCTACACTGCAACATAACTTCTCAAAATCAGCTGCTGATTTTCTTTACCAACTTGAAGTTTTCAAACTGTGAGTCAGGATCACTTTTCAAAAGCTTTTTCTGTGGGTGTAGTTGGAAATAAAACCCAGAATACGTTCTGGCAACTCTTTTATTTCACCTATGCAAGACATCATTTTTATTCAGAAATGAAATCGCTTAAATTCATTTTAGGGTTATCATTAAGTTTATGAAATCATGAACTAGAGAGAACCCATTTCCTAATCAAATAAATTGGAATTCTAATTAGATCTAACTCTACTCCAATTCTAGTGGATACCATTATAAGCCCCAATTGTCTCATTCCATTGGGAAAAGATATTCTGACAAACAGAAGCAGTCATACTATTGTCAGATTAGATTGAAATCTTGGATTATGTAGTCTAATTTTTTCTTAATTCTCTTCTTTCTCTTCTAAGGCACTTCTGTACTGGCATATATAGCACTTAACTATGCAAAAGCAATCCTTTCCCACAAAGTACTTCTGTAGTTAAGTATATAGATTTACAAAGGTTTATATTTGCAGGGTCAGACAGCACAATGAGGCACTTCTCACTATTTCTTGGATTACACTATTCAAACAATCTTGCATCTAAACCTATCCATATAGATAGAAAATCAGCACATCAAGTAAACTATTTATGACATACTGTAATTTTTTAATTCAGAAAATTTAAATATTTTTTAATTCCTTTGATTAGCCATGAATTTTTATTAAGATAATGAAAATCCATTTGATTGTACTTCGGTAAGATCTCTTTATTACATGGGTTCTCCGACATACGTTTCTAATATTGCTGTCTATTATATGCACTTTCCCAGGAGAAAGCACAATGATGACAGAGCCCTGCTTTGAAAAGCACACGTAACTCATGTTTTGATCTCTTCAACACACTGAGTTGCAAAGATGTCCCAGTTCTGCAGCTCTTCTTTAACCAGCCAAAGGGAAAGGCACATATTTGTAGCAGGGAAAGCAAATCAAGCAGAGACTTCTTTGCTATGATGTCAGCTAAAGCGTTCTTGGTTGCTATGCATGCTGAGAGGCTATTTACATGCTCACAGATAAGAGTTTACAATAAGAGATTTTTATGTGCTTGGGGCTACATTCTTCGCACTAGAAAATGGGTAGAAATGCATAAACCCATGAGGTACATCTATTTTGTGGCACTTGTCTTTTTCCTTAAATGGAAAGGGGAAGGGGGGGAGGCAGTAGCTTGAAAAATAATGGAAGTTACATGTATTCCTTAATTTTTGTGTTTTTGCCCCTAATCCATTACTGTAATGCTGAAGAACTCAGGATTTGAATTACTTTCTTGAATTATTTTCATTGTAAATGTTTATTTACAGATAACAGTTTACCTATGGCATGAACCATAGAAAAATATTTTCTCATCCCTATCTTAAATTTAACCTACTGTGTGTTATTGCTCTATAGAGATGTTACGCTAACATATAGCAATTAATAAGAAAACATTCCAGTGTTTTTGGACATTTAGATGGATGAGTTTTCAAGAAACACAGCTTCAGATTTAGTTCTATTTTTTAATTCATTGCCAACTATCATGTTTAATAATCATTATAATTTATTAAATATATCAATCAGCACCCAATGAATCTGAGTGGTTGAATAAATCCAATATATATTAAATGAGAAGATTAACATTCTGGTCCAAAGAGGGTTAATCAACTTCAAAATATAATCATTTTCACGTGTCAATTATTGATGACAAATGTGTTTATAAATAGTCATGTGAAAAAGAAAGTACAATCTCAGTTTGAATCTCACCAGCTCAAGGTTGAGCCTTCCATCCTTCCAAGGTCGGTAAAATGAGGACCTAGATTGTTGGGGGCAATATGCTGACTCTGTAAAGCGCTTAGAAAGGGTTGTAAAGCACTGTGAAGTAGTATATAAGTCTAAGTGCTATTGCTATTTTACAAAAAGAAAGCCAAAATGGAGAAGTCACATGTGAAAAACTAATGCCCTTATTGCATCTATAGGTATGAAGGTGCTAAGTAGCAGCCAGTTGCTGCTAATCAAGTGCCCTTGATCAATTGATCATGATCAGCAAGTATGATTACCTTTATAAAAGCCAAAATTTTAGGGGTCCCTATCCCCTGGTCTGTGGACCGGTACTAGGCCGTGGCATGCCAGAAACCAGGCTGCGCAAACAAATGAAGCCCCGTCTATGGAATGCAGGCAACACATGAAACCATGCCCCCCTCCAGTCCATAGAAAAGTCTCTCTCCACAGAACTGGTCCCTGATACACCAAAGACTGTGAGCCGCTGATCTACAGCACTGAGATGGGTGTTAACATAGTTCAAAAGAGTAAAGACATCAGCAATGGTCTTAGAGAAGCTACTGTTGCTGCTCATCAATCTGGGAAGAATTATAAGGCCATTTCCAACAATTCCAAAGTCCATCATTCTACAGTGAGTAAGATTACTCACAAATGGAAAACATTCAAGACAGTTGCCAATCTTCCCAAGAATGGATATCCCAGCAAATTCACCTCAAGGTCAGACCATGCAATGCGCAGAAAACTTTAAAAAAATCCAAGAGTTATATCTCAGATTCTATAAGTATCAATTAGCATGTTAAATTTTAAAATTTGTGACAGTACAATTAGAAAAAGACTGAATAAATATGGTTCCTTTGAAAGGGTTGACAGGAAAAAGCCCCTTCTCTCTAAAAAGAACATGACAGCATGGCTTAGATTTGCAAAGTTGTATCTAAACAAATCACAACACTTCTGGAACACTGTCCTTTCGACAGACGAGACCAAAGTGAATATGTTTAGCCATAATGCACAATGTCAGGTTTGGCAAAAACCAAATACAGCACATCAGCACAAACATCTCATACCACTCTCAAGCGTGGTGGTGGAGTCGTGATGATTTTGCCTTGTTTTGTAGCCACAGGACCTGAAGCAATATTGTAAAAATGGAGTGGGCCAAAATTCCTCCACAAAGATGTGAGAGACTGATAAAATCATATGTTATTGGTGCTTAAAAGTAGTCCGACAAGCTATTGAATCACAAGGGGTACTTAGTTTTTCACACATGGCCATTTTGGATTTCTTTTGGTAAAATAAATGATGACATGGTGTAATATGTGTTGTTCATCTGAAATGTATTTACCTACTTTTAAGAATACTAAGGATCAGACATTTTTACTATGTCGTGATATGTAAAACATAGAAGTCAAAGAAGATGTCTTTTCTTTTTCACATGACTATAGCTGGTAAAATGTCCAATGATAGCAGCATTTTGGGGGAACACAGCTTCTTAGTATAGTAAAAAAAAAACCTAGTTATTTTAAGCCATGAGAATGGCTACTTAAGTCATATGGTATCAAAGCAGACTCATGAGTCATTTCTGCATGGTCATCCTTAGTATGCAAAAATAACTTGTTTACACTGATATTATGGTATACTGGCATTACTGCCAAAGTAGATAGCTAGCTGGAGAGCTGAATAGTTTGTTTGTTTTTTAAAATAGATTTTATTTATTTAAAGCAATGGGCCACTTCTTCAACTCAATTCAGTAAGGGGAAATATATCTTCCAAGACCCAAAATACTTTTTGTACATGTACATTTTGTACTAAAGTATAGAAAAACCAATTTAAAAATATATGAAATTACAGATGCCACCCTATAGCACAGTGACAAATAGTGCTTAAATCCAGATTCTTTGTAAGTAGTTTAAAAAAAAAACCCTGCCCTTTCTTTTTAAAGTCAGTTGAGAACCTGGTTTATATGAAGGTTCCATACTGAAAAGTATTTGTAAGGAAGTGTCATATTGAAGAGAGGGGTATTACAGTATAAATGACATTGCTTTACAATGACTTAACAATTAGCCAAATACATACATTGTTGAATATATGTTAAAAGAGACTGAATAAATTAATGGAAGACAGAATGCATATTGTCTGAAGACTCAATATTATGTCTAAGTTGGGGACAGCATATTTCCCCAAGAGGCATGGGAATAATATGGGAAAACAGTATGCTTCTGTCTCCTATTGTTAAGCTCTTGGAACTGACCAAGAGTTTCCTTCAGCAAAATATCAAAAAAAAAAAAAGGAACTGAATTGAAACAAAGTTACAGAAATCTTAGCAGCTGGATTGCTTTCACTTTAGAGTATCTCTCAGCTTGTAATGTCAATTTTTTCCCCAGATTTTTTTACTAATGATCTCTCTGGAAAACTGTGAAGAGGCTATTAGTTTGCCTGATAGTTGAGGAATGTGCAGGTGGTAAGGTTTCACTTAAACCACATAGATGTCATTACATGTAAGCATTCCAAAGGCATATGACTGGTTGCTCTGAGAAACAAAATACTGAACCAAGATACGTCCTGGCCTAATCAAATAGGCCTATAATGTTCACTCGTGTTTGAAACTGGCAAAGACAAAGAAGGAAAAGAAAGAACCATATGGTTCTCTTTCACTAGCATTATGTTGACCCCAGATTTTGGTTATGGTGTCTGTTGTGAATGCCTTCTGTTATCTATTAATCTGTGCAAATCCTTTGAAAGAGATGCAAGCAAAATCTGCACAAATTTACAAGAAGATTCAGAAAAGCCTCTAAAACATCCATGCAGTTCTGAAAAAAGTTACGTATTCTTTAAGAGAACTTTATACACATTGCCAAATGTTCTGAAAAGCCACTTTCATAGGATTTGTATAGTCCTATTACCTATCCATGATGCAAAAGTTTAGAACTAATTTCACATTTCAGTTGTGACACTCACACAACAGTGGCCACTGCACTTACATTTTGAATATAAATGCTAATTCCTCATAAATGAGAAAAATGAAGATAACTCAATAGTGATTTACTAGAATCCTGTTTTCTCAATTCAAAAGTCCACTAGGTACAGAAAATAGAAATTATATGTAATTTCTGAACACTTTTATTATACTATATTAACATTCAAATCTCTGCTATTCAGTAGATGCAGATTTTCCTCAATACTTTTTTTAGAAAAATGGTTTCAGCTAAGATCACAGAAAAAAAATCAGTTAAATCATATATAGATTGTCACAGAGTATGCTACTAATAAAAATTAAGTGATGAAAGAGATTTGCTAAAACAGAAAGGAGAAGGAAAAACAGGGAAATTCTGAAGAAAGCTGCTGGTAATCAAATTTTGCACAATATAAGAAGTATACGATACTGGGGGAAAACTGACAAGAATGAATAACAGGAAGCTTAGTCATTTCTGGAAGACATTAAAAAAAACAATTAAGTTTATGTTTTTGTGAGGCAGAAATAGGAAAATATTGTACTCTAAGCAAGAATGAAAGCCTCCCTGCCCATTAAATACAAATTTAAATTGTAATGTTAGAATACTAATCATATTGGGCCAGAATAGATATTGGCTAGCATAAGATAGGAAATAACTGAATCTAAAGAGAGCACGATGGCAGAAATAAGAAAGCAAAATAAAAATTATGTTCTTAGAGACTTGTAAAATAGAAAGTAGCTATGACTGACAAAATAAGATACTAACAAAACAATAATAAATAGTGCAACCATGATTATTGCTGTTATGTCCTTATAAGGACATCCGGCCGGGGATTGGTTAATCCTCC
>WNWU01009481.1:56815-69731 GCA_012654045.1 Ptyas mucosa | reverse complement strand
AAGTATGATCCTCCGTCCCCCCTCCAATCCCTCGTTCTGCACCCCCCAAACCGTTACCCCATGCCGGGCTAGGCTCTGACCATGGAGGATGACCCCCCCATCCCCTTCGGTCGTCTTCTCAATTCCCCTTAAAAAATTATTACAACCCCCCCTCCCCGGATCCCTTAAAATCTTATTAAAACACTTCACCAAAAAGCCCCACACACCCTTCTTTGCGTCATACCATCTCTCCGGACTCCAAAGTCCGTCATCGAGATAGGCCCTTGGTAAAGTGAAGGGCCAAACCTGCGAGAGGGGGGAATCTCGCAGGGCAAGCAATTCAGATACCGAGTACATCAAGACCCTTGAGGGGGGAATAGTCCAGGGTCAGGGACCACCAGATGTTAAAAACATAGAGGGACAGAATTCTGATCCATGGTCCAAGTCACCGGGCTCCATTGCCCTCTCACAGCAATGGAGGGGAAGGCAAATACAATTCAACCCCCAGAAGTATCCTGGCCGGCTATCCTCTCACAAGGCCGACCAGGAAAACTTAGATGATAATCCAGGAGTGAGGTGGCCATACTCCGCCTTCCACTGGCCTCAGGTCCATGGTTCCAGTGCCCCCTTGGGTTAGGAGCGTCAAGGGGTCGAATCCTCCAGCTCACACAGAGTGTTCAAATAGTTCAGGAGATATCTTCCAGAGGCAGGAAATAGATGGCAATACGAGGGGGGGGAGAGTGGAAATAGTTCAGCAGACCAAATAAATGGGGCTGTTATGGCCATAACAAGGTCTAACAAGGCCTAAGCGTAGTCTGGGAGGAAGGAGGGGTGGGGGAAATTGATTTCTTCTAAATTCCATCTCTACCCATTTCCCTTTCTCTGGTTTATCCATTGATACCATCTATTCCATATTGTATAATATTTTGAGTCCTCCTTATCCTATAACTCTAAAGTTAGTTTGTCCATTTCTGCGCATGTATATATTTTTTGTATTAACTCCTGATCAGTTGGCATTCGATCTATTTTCCAAAGTTGTGCTAATGCTAATCTTGCCGCCGTAATTATGTGGAGTATTAAATATTTTATATCGTTTCTAATATTCTTTTTAATCATGCCTAATAAAAAAATTTCAGGTTCTAATTCAATTTCATAATCTGTTATTTCAATTATCCATGTTTTTATCTTGTTCCAATATTTCTTAATTTCTGGGCAGAGCCACCAAGCGTGATAATAAGTTCCTTGTGCTTCTTTACATTTCCAACATGTCGGGTTTATGTTTGGGTACATTTTAGCTAATCTTGCGGGGGCCAGATGCCATCGATACCACATCTTATAATGATTTTCTTTGTAGGCCACCGATTTTGTCATGCTGTAGTTATTTTCCCACGCTCTTTCCCATTCTTCCAGCTGTATACTGTGACCAATATTCCTCGCCCACGCTATCATCTGCCCTTTAACCAATTCTTCTGCCAAATCATATTCGAGTAGATATTTAATTTCCCTTCTTTAGATTCTAATAATTTATCTAATCAATTTTGTTTTAAGTCTATTCCTCCCTCCTCCTGATCCTTCCTATATCTTGTTTTTATTTGTGAATAGGGCCACCAGTCTATTGCTATTCCTTGTTCTTTTAGTTCTTCCCTAGTTTTTAATTTCCCCTGCATATCCAATACTTCTCTATATCTTAATATTTTTTGTTTTGATAGTATATTGGGGTGAGTAATTGCTTCTATTGTCGATAACCAACCAGGAATTTTTATGTAATGTTTATGTTGAATTTGTTGCCATGTATTGATTAAGGATTTCCTGATAGTATGGTTTTTTAGTAAATGTATTTCTAATATACAGAGCAACACCTCTTTTTTTGCTTTGTGCCAATGATAGAAAGGTTTTACCCAG
Source organism: Ptyas mucosa (assembly GCA_012654045.1). NCBI lineage: Eukaryota > Metazoa > Chordata > Lepidosauria > Squamata > Colubridae > Ptyas > Ptyas mucosa. Next base: position 67,850 of record WNWU01009481.1, on the reverse strand, counting down.
TTTTGGTTGAATCAATAATTGTTCATGTTGCTTTTTAATATGCACTTCTTGTAAGCAAATTATATCGAATTTTAATTTTTCTAATTTGTGGAAAACTGTTCTTTTATTAGCCGAATTTAGTCCATTTATATTTATTGAAATTAATTTCCTTTCATCCATGTTCATACTTTATAATTAGGTTTTGTTGCTCTAGTTGATCTGGCTTCACGTTGCTCCTTATACTCCATAACTCCGCCCACGGCTCCTTCTGTGTGGGCTGGATTAATTGCTCTTGGGGGCCATATCCGGCCCAGCGGCCATAGTTTGAGGGTGAGTGCAAAAATACAAAAATTTCTCCGCAAACCACCAAAATTTTCTCGCAGACCACCAGTGGTCTGCAGACCACCGGTTGGTGACCACTGCTCCAGTGTGTCTGGCGACCCCTCTGGTCACTGGCTCACCTGCTTGCCTGGATCAGCTCACCTCCGCTGTCCTCTGGTGTATCTGGTGCTCCTTTGGTCACTGGCTCGCCTGCTGGTTTTGCTCTCTCCCTCTCTCTCTCCCTCTTGCATCAGTCACTCCTTATGCAGTCTCACCAAGCAAAGACCATGCAGTGGGGTGATGGCAGGCCAGGCCAGTAAGCCCTTCTTCCGCTCTCTCCCCCTTCATTATGCAGTCTCTCCTCCCCTTTCTTCCTGACCCCGTGCTGTTCTTCTCCCACCCTTCTCTCTCTCTCCTCTCCTCTTTCTCTGCTTACTTTGCCTCCTTCTTCGCTTGTCCCCACTGTCCCACTTTTTTCCTTCTGTGGTTTCTCTGCTTCCTTCACTCTCTCACTCTCTCTCTCTCTCCATCTCCCTTCCTCCTCCTTCTCTGTCCTTCTTTGTTCTCCCATTTCCCACCAAAACTCCTCCTTTTATTCTCATCTGTCCTGTGCCACGTCTTCCCCCCTCATTTCTGGCAATTCCCTCTGTCCGGTGGACATCCAGGGATGCCTCACCCGGCTGCTGGCCAGGTGCTGCCCCTTGGTCACCTGCATCCTGATCAGCTGTTAGGGAGCTATGGCAGAGCTCTAGCACTGGACCCTTCCTTACCGAGTGGAGTTTAGCAGGTTGGAGCTTGGGCTGCTGAGGAACTCATACCACCTCATTCAGAGGTAGGAGAGGGTTCTGGTGCCACGCCTTCATAGATCCGGTACACTGGCAAGCCAAATAGCTTCTCACAGACAACATAAGGGTGAGAACTCCACTGGTCTGCCACAGTGGTGAAATTCAATTTTTTTTATTACTGGTTCTGTGGGTGTGGCTTGGTGGGTGTGGTATGGCTTGGTGGGCATGGCAGGGGAAGGATACTGCAAAATCTCCATTCCCACCCCACTCTGGGGCCATCCAGAGGTGATATTTGCTGGTTCTCTGAACTACTCAAAATTTCCGCTACTGGTTCTCCAGAACCTGTCAGAACCTGCTGGATTTCACCCCGGTCTGCCAGTTTATGCTTCCCAGGAATACCCAGATTCTGTAGCAACACTTGGTCGCCCAGCAGGTCGAGCAATTGTTTGATGAGCCTGCTCTCAAAGTCTCTGCCTTGACCAGAGTCTATTCACTGGGGCAGCCCATAGTGAACTAAGAACTTCTCTACCAGAACCTTGGCTATCGTGACCGCCCATTGGTCTTTATTTTATTTATTTTATTTTTTGAACTTTTATACCGCCCTTCTCCTTTCGGACTCAGGGCGGTGAACAGCCAGAATAAAACATATGTATATAAAAATTAAAATAATTTTAAAATAAATTAAATAATTTGGCCCATATAGTTAAAAGGTAAAAGGGTTCATCATTCTTTCATTGAGAATGCTTTTACGTAGCAGGAGAAGTGATTGGTCACCACCAACACATTTCCCTGCCCACTGGTATCGGGTTCTAGGCAGAGAAAGTCAGACATGCAGACTAGCTCCATTGGTCCTTGGGTCTGTAGGTGGCCCTTTGGAGTGGCCCTGGGTGGGTAGGGTCTTTCACTGAATACAGCGCAGGCAGGACTGACAATAGTTCTCAACTTCTGCCCTCATGCACAGCCAATAGAACAGGTCTCTCACTAGTTTGAAGGTCCTCCCTGGTCCCAAATGTTCATGATTGTTGTGTAACACAGTCAACACTGCTCCTGTGATGACCCGGGGCACAGCACTGAGGTAACATAGGCAGCTGGCAGTTCAAATCGCCCCTTTATTGCTCCAAATTTCCCTAAACACTCCCACTTTTCTGGCAAGTCCCAGAGCAAAGTGATCACACACACACACACCTCAAGCAGCCTCTGGCTGCAAATAGGCCAGCCCAACGCTGTGAGCACCACAGCTGCAAAGCAAGAAATCCAGCAGGGCAAGTCGAGGAGTCCAGGAAGCAAAGGAACCAAGCAAGTAATCCAGAAATCCAGAAAGAATACAAGGAATCCATGAAAGTTCAAATGTTGGCACTCAACACTCCAGGAATTCAGCATTTGTTCCCAACAAATGCCCCTCCCCACAGCATCTCCTTAAGTCTCAGTCCCCAGATGTGCCTTGTGAAGAAAGGCAGGGTGCTCTCCTCCCAAGTAGTCAGGTCTGCGCTGTTCTCACCTTCTCTTCACTCTCCGTGCTCGAGGATCAGGAGGGGGTGGTCCTTGCTCATTGCCTGAGCTCTGCCTCTCATGTTCACTGCTTAGCTTCTCCTGGTCATCCTGCCCCCCTTCCTCCCTGACTACAAACCATCCCAATTCTGAAAGGCCCTGGCTTGACTGGGCCTGCTCCTCCTCATTTTCCTCCCAAGCCAACAAAGCCGCCCCCTCAATCTCCATCTGCTCCAGTTCCGGCTCGTCTTCCTCCACAGATTCAGGCTCCAAGGGGGGCATGACAGCTTCCCTATGCTTTTCAGGGAAGAACAACTACCACTTTTCCTCAAGGCCATCGGAGGGGGCTCTCCAATAAACTACCCCACCACAAAGCTGTAATTGGTCCCATTCTTTATGCAACAGCTGAGCTTTTTTCAGGGAGTCAGTCAACAGGGCCTCCCAACGGCTACTCTCTAGGGCCCTCATAGTCAAGCCACAGAGAGGTTCTTCTGCCTGGTCCCTTCTCAAAACTTTCTTGGTTAATATTGGCAAACCCCCTCCTGTCACCTAGGTGGGGTTGCAGTATAACTTTGGGACACTCACAGCCATGACCCCAACAGCCTATGCCCCTGCTGCTTCTCTAGCCTGGTGTTAAACCCGTTGATATAAGGCCTGTATACCATCCGGGGTGAGTCTAGTCCAGGGGTGTCAAACTCGATTTCATTGAGGGCCGCATCAGGGTTGTGTTTGACCTCAGGGGGCCAGGGTGGGCATGGCCAGCTCGATGTCACTCGTGTCAAGGGCGCCTGTGGTGACCCGGGCAGGGCTGGGGAGATCCATTGTCTCCAGCAGAGGAAGGCGAGACCAGGGAGAGGGCCAAAACCTTGTCCTCCAGAGGAGCCTCGCTGTCCCACTCAGGCCATGTGGAGGACCCCTGGATGACAGCACAGGCTGTCCAGAGCCCTAGGCAGTGGAAGGCAAGCACCCAGCCCGGCCCTTGAGCTCCCAGGACACCGGGACCCCACAGCCCAGCCCGGCCCTGCTTCCCCGAGGGGGTGCCCCACTGCGCTTACCTCCTCTTTAAAACTGCTGCTGCACTCTCTCTCCTTGGCCAGGTTGCTCATGGTGTGTGCGGGAGGGCAATGTGTGTGGGTCAGAGTGAGGCCCACTCCCTCTCCATGCGAGAAGACTCAGCTTTGTAACCAAAGCATCCTCAGTGATAGGATGGGAGACCATCGGGAGAGGTCAGGAGGAGGAGACAAAGGGATGGCGAAAGGGTAGCAGGGCTGCTGGTGGCCAAGTGTTAAGGCAAGACTTCCCTCAGACCCTCCCTCTCTCTTCTTATAATCTCCTTCCTTCCTTCCTTCCTTCCTTCCTTCCTTCCTTCCTTCCTTCCTTCTTTCCTTCCTTCCTTCCTTCCTTCATTTTCCTTTCCTCTTCATTTTCCTTTCTTTTTCCTTCCTTGCTCTCTTCCCATCTTCCCTTCTTTTTCTTTGTCTTTCCTCTTTCCCTTTCTCCCTTCCTGTCCCTTCTTGGATGCTCAAATGCAAAAGGGGAAACATTTCTCTGTGCCTCCTTGCCTTGTGATCAAATGCCACTTTTGCTAGTAGTTTGTTTTGCTAGCACTCTGCCAATGAAAACAGAGCTCCGTTTTCGGCTGCGATGGCCTCCTGCAGCACTCTGCCAATGAAAATGGTTGCCACCAGGTTGTAGATCAGCACCCGGTCGGCCTGGGCCGGGCCAAGGCACCATGGGCTGGTCCTTTGCTGTTTTGTGGGGTTTTTTGATTTTTTTTTATTTTTAAACATAACAAAACATAAATACAATCAATAAATCAACAAATTCAATACAATCACAGACAGTGTGTCGATCGGTTAAAATTCTTTTGTGCTTAATCCCATATCTTTCCTAGACCGAGATGCCCTTCGCACAGTCACTCATGCCCTGGTTACTTCTCGCCTGGATTACTGCAACTCCCTCTACATGGGGCTGCCCTTGAGATGCACCCGGAGGCTCCAGCTGGTCCAGAATGCGGCCGCGCGGGTTGTTATGGGAGCTCCCTGTTACTCCCGTGTAACACCTCTCCTACGTGAGCTGCACTGGTTACCAGTGCTCCTCTGGATCCACTTCAAGGTGCTGGTACTTACCTTTAAAGCCCTACATGGCTTAGGTCCGGGGTATTTGCAGGACCATCTCCTACCCGCCTCCCACCATCCTGTCCCCTCACACAGGGCTGCCCTCCTCAGGGTACCATCGACCAGACAGTGTTGGCTGGCGACGTCCAGGGGTAGAGCATTCTCTGTGGGCGCTCCTGCCCTCTGGAATGAGTTACCCACCGAGCTTTGGACGGCCCCTGATCTCCGCCCCTTCTGTTGAGGCCTAAAGACTTGGCTGTTTCAACAAATGGGTTTCTGATTCCGGGGTTTTATTTATTTATTTGTTTCTGTTTTAATTGGTTTTAATTTTGCCTTTTTATCACTATGTTTTTTAACCTGTGTTAGCTGCCCTGAGTCCTTAGGGAGAAGGGCAGCATACAAATATTTGAAAATAAATAAATAAATAAAAAAAAATATTTAAAGTTACAAATTATTTAATTTCTCTTATTTGACAATTTTATATATCCCTTTATATTGTTATTCTCATTTAACAAGTATTTAAGAACGGCTTATTTCCCATAAGAAAACCTTTCATATATTTTTATCATTACCTTAATTTCATATTTCATACTTCATCTCCATGCTTTATTATCTAGCCATTGATAAAACAAATCTCATATCAAATAGTATTGTTTGTCTTCTTGTTCTCTAATTTCAAATGTCAATTTACTCATTTCAGCACATTCCATAATTTTCTTAATAACTTCATTGTCAGGGAGTTGATTGATCCCATCCTGGCTCTGGGATAATCGCACCCTGGTTTAGAGGTTTGGACCGAGGCTTCTCCTTGAATGTATACATTAAGAAAATAAAACCCGAAAGAAGTATTTCTATGAAAAACTCATTTTATTGTAAAAGTAAAAATAAAGATAACTCTTACTATCTAATTAATTGGCTACATCTTGCCAGCGTTCCTGCCTCACCTCTTGGCAGGAGAACAAAGGAGTAAGAAGAAGGATAATGGAGGCTAGAAAGGAATGCACGCTTGCGCACTTAATACTGATAACAAAACTTGGCAAAACTACAGTAAGCCTATTAGACCAAAAATGACAGCTCAGCTGGGAAATACAAGAACGCAGTGACAATCCCCTTCTTTGCCAGTTGAGCGAACATCAGGTACATCATCAAATAAGGCACATCTTCTTACGCAGATACTCGTGTTGAGCTGCTGGGAGTGGCTTGTTGAGGATATCTGCAATCTGATCATGTGTAGATACATATTGCATTTTAACAAAACCTTTTTTCACCAATTGTTTTATGTTCTGATAACGGATGTCAATGTGTCTGGACCTAGAACCTGTGAAATGTGATTCAGAAATATAAACCACCGATTCATTGTCTTCCATCACGGTGATTGGTCGGATCGGACGTGTCCAGATATCTGTGACCAAAGCATCAAACCAAGTTAGAGAATTACATACATCTGAAACACAAGCATATTCAGCTTCAGTAGATGAACAAGAAACAAAATTCTGTTTACGCACTTGCCAATAAACAGGACATCCATTCAAGAACATCATATAACCTGAAGTACTTTTGCGTGATTTCTTATCACTCGCCCAATCAGAATCTGCATAACAACATAACTCTGCATAATCAGTATGTGTTGGTTCTAACAATAACTTCATGTGTTTTGTGTGCCTTAGGTATCTCAATAATTTCTTGACGCATGTCCAATGAAACTGTTTTGCCCTTCTGTGTTTTGTCAATCTGAACACCTAAATAAGTGCTAATATGACCTAAAGATTTCAATGTGAAGTATCTCTGCAAAGCTTTGGCAAAACTTTCACTCATCTGCTTATTTGGACCAATATAAACAATGTCATCAACATAAACAAGAACTATTTCATATGCATTGTTAGATCTTTTTGTGAACACGCACTCATCAGTTTCAGACTTAATAAAGCCCATTGAATTTAGTTTGTCAGTAAGACATAAGTACCACATTAAACCAGACTGTTTCAGACCATAAAGACTTTTTTGTAGAAACCAGGTATCCCCTTCTTGCTGTCGGAACCCTGGAGGACCTCTCACGTAGATTTCTTCATCTAGGTCAGCATGTAGATAAGCCGTGTCCACGTCGAACTGGAAAACTTCTAAACCAAGGATAGTTGCAGTTGCTAAAGCAATTTTTACACTCTCAGTTCTGACTGTCGGTGAGTAGGTATTTGTGTAGTCCTCAGGATAATGTTGAGCGAAACCCTGAGCTACAAGTCTGGCCTTGTACAACGACTCACCATTTGGTTTCTTTTTGATTCTGTAGACCCATCGAGTGCCAATGATTCTTTTGTTTGCTGGAGGTTTTGCAGGTGTAAACACCTTCAGTTTCTTTAGACTGTCCATTTCAACCTGCATTGCATCATACCACTTCTCTTGCTCTGAATCAGGAAGATACTGGATTTGTGTGAACGTATCAGGTGGAAGTGTAACATTGCAAATCAAAGGCAAGGGTGCTTTTGTCAGTTGCCACGAATATCGTTGTGGAGGGATTCCTTTTGTGGCCCTCTTGGAACGTCTCGGAACAACAGTCCATTCTTCTTCTGCTTCGTCCTCGTCCTCACATTCGTCGCTAGCATCAGCATCCGCGGCTCGCGAAGACGGAACATCGGGTGGAGAAGAACTGGTGGATGGAACATTTGCCTGTGAATCTTGGTCATCAGGCTGCGTGGCATCAACAACATCATCTCTAGGAAAATAAACTCCAGGATCATTGGAATGAATCCTGGACCAGTAAACATCTTCCTCAAAATTAGCAGATTGGGAAATCACAATTACATGTTTGGAGTCAATAAATTTGCTCCATTTTGAGTTATCATCAATACCCATAAATCTCAGTCTCTTTGCTACTGGATCTCCTTTTCTTCTTTGAGCTAAGGGAATGTTCACCATAGCGTATGAACCAAAAATGTGGAGGTGTTTGAGATCGGGCTTGTAACCATACATCATGAAGAAAGGAGTCTGATTTATTACACTGCTCCAAGTACGGTTGACAATGTAATTTGCATATTTGATAGCTTCACCCCAGTATGGCATACTAAGGTTGGCGTCTTCTAGGAGACAACGCATCATGGTTTGCAGGACCCCTTGTCGTCGTTCTACGACCCAATTATGAGCCGGTGTGTAAGGAGCTGAAGTCTGATGGATAATTCCATTCTTACGCATCCAGTCCTGGAAACGCTGAGACATGAATTCAGCACCACAATCACTCTGGATTCTGGCGATGCAAACTTGGTGTTGGGTAGAAACAAGGGCTGCAAAGTCTTTAAAGATCTGAAAAGTCTCAGATTTTTCTTTCATAGGATATACATATCCATATCTGGAATAATTATCAACAATTGTTAGAAAATATTTCCTGCCACCAAGGGTTGGCGGAAATGGACCGACTATGTCAGTGTGTACCAAATCAAAAATGCGTGTTGACAGGCGTGTAGCGTGTTTGGGAATGGCTGCTGCTTTGGATTTGGCCTTCTTGCAGACAGCACAATCCAAAAACACCTTACACCCCTTTAGATCGAAACCTTTTGCGAATTCCGGCATTTTTCTAAGAACACGGAAACTGGCATGCCCCAATCTTCTATGCCATTTGTGGATACACCTGTAATGCAAAGGTTTATCAGTTAGTGAATTTTCAACATTAGCAGTTTTATGAGGAACCTCAGGCTTGCTCTGGGCAACCTGTTTCCTAATTTTCCTTTTGTTGGCTTTGGGAGCCTTTGGAGTAGCAACAGGATCTCTCTCTGGAGCATCTCTCTCTGGGCCTGTGCTCTCCTTCTTTGGAGTTTGTATACTTGCCTGTGCTTGCGATTTAGGCTTTGGCTTTAAGTAATAAACACCACCAATCAACATGGTTTCAGCAACAATATCTCCATTTTTAACTATGTAACTTGCTTTCTCAAGGTGGTGAACCTGGAACTTTAAAGCTCTAGATAAGTGGGCTTGACTAAGCAAATTGCTATTTGCTGTTGGTATGTAATAAACATCAGGGATGAATGTATCAAGCTCTTCATCATAAACAGTTCCTTTTCCTACGACCTTACAAGGATGATTGGAAAAAGAATAAAGTTCTCGTAGCTCAGGTTCAGGCTCGTGCATCTCTGTGAAAAGTTCCTTTCTGTAGGTAACATGCAATGCTGCACCACTGTCCAAAGTCCACAAAAGCCGTCTATCATACTCTGGATGAGGTTGTGGATCGTTGGTTATTGCCAGTGTGGCAAGTGGAGCTTGTGGATCACGCCTTGGACCACGACGACCTTGTCTTCCACCTCTGCCTCTGCCTCTGGAATCTGTTCCTCTGGGCTGGTATGAGACAGGAGCTGGAGCTCGTTGGGGACAATCCCGGGTGGCATGTCCCACACGATTGCAGATGTTGCATCTTGGCATCCTTGGAACGTAGGCCCTTCCTCGGAAGTGACGCCTCGCTGGAGCTCTTGATGCGAGTGGTTCCCTCAAATGTGGTGTGGCTAACATGAAAGCTTCCTCTTCAATTAACAGTCTACATACATTATCCACTGTGCATTGAGCAATAGGGACTTGGTTAATTTTTGTAACAGCATATTTCCATTCATAGCTCAATGAGTTAATGATAATGCTGATCATTTGAATATCATCAATATTATGACCTCTTTCTCTCAATTCTGTTCTGATTCCTTTCAGTTTAGTCAAATGTCCTCCAATTTGATCACCAGGTTTCAATCTCAAACCATGGAGCTCAGACATGAGCAAACACGAAGATTCAATTGAAACGGGCCTGTAGCAATTTTCCAATTGGGCCCAAATTTGTTGGGCTGTTGCATCAGGCAGAAAAGTGACCTGCAGTTCAGTGTCCATGGACATCAATAATGTTGTGCGAGCTCTAATCTCTAAGTCTCTTATTGCAGGAGTCCATGGCTGTGCAGGAGGATTAAAAATCATGCAGTGAGTGCCTTCTCTGAGAAGCAATAGTGTAATCTCACTGACCCAGGCTTTATAATTGCGTCCTGACATTTTTAATTTGGACTCACCAGTTAGTGGAGCAACAGAAAATGCCTGATGAGGAACATGCATTTGATATGCTGGCTGTGCCATTGGAGGTGGACCAGGAGCTGGTCTTGGTTGTGCCATGGCTGGGGGCACATATGCAGGCATTTGTGGCTGTTGCATTGGAATCTGCTGTATTCCAGCTGCCATTTGTGCTTGAGCCTGCCTTTGCTGCATTAAGCATTCTTGTGTTCCATCTAAAGAGACACCAACACCACCAGGGGGTGTAGAAGATCGGGTCTGTGGAAACACTTGTGGCATTTCAGCCTGAATATTTGAACGAGCCAAGGACACATTTGCTAACGTCTGCTGCAACAATTCAAAATGTTCATGTAAACTGTGTTGCCTTTCAGCTTCCTCTTGTAAATTACTTTGGCCGGCAGATGGTGCTGCACCTATAGTCTCGGGCAGGTCTGCATATGTGGCACTTGTAATTTGATCAGGGAGGATTTCATGTGACGTGTGCACTGCTCTCTGTTTTAATTGACCTGACCCAGAATCCACCAGGGGGTGTGTCTTTGGCTCTGAAGAAGAAGCCAAAATGGCACTTTTAGAGATTTTTAAGTCACGAGGCTCTCCCTTATCTTGCTCAAGCATAAACAAATCCATCTTTGCCTGGGATAGTTCGTGTTCATAAACTTGTATTAGATCACGATAACTTTTAATGGCTTGCTCAGAGCTTTGAGGAGAATAACAAATCTTTTCTCTCTCTGTGTGGGAGGAAAAATGCTCTGCGGTTTGTGAAAACTTTGGCCTTGCACCAAGCGTTTCAAAACTTTGGGCTTCTGGGAGGACAGATTGGGGGCACGGATATTGAGAAGAAATGGCTACTGACCTCAGTCGTAGTTCATCATCTTCAAAAGCGGCTGTACCGTTATCTCTCCCTTGATGCCTTTCCAAAAGCATTTTTTCAGTTTCCTCACCTGTGGTTTCTTCCAGGCATGTAGCTGAAGCAATTGGTTGGAAGTTTGAAAACCTCCTTTCTGTTTGCTCTTCTTGGTCAGAAGAGTATAAATCAGTTATAGAGAAAGCTCTGGGTTGCATTTTTCCTTTTTTCTTTTTTTTTCTTCGGCTTGTTAGTAGGTAATTAGCGTTCCTCAGATTTAATCATCCTAACTAATTAGCCTAGAGGTCTTATCAGAAGTAACAAACAAGGAAAAAGCCATAACTTTTAACCGTCCGACTGCTACCAGGTGTCAGGGAGTTGATTGATCCCATCCTGGCTCTGGGATAATCGCACCCTGGTTTAGAGGTTTGGACTGAGGCTTCTCCTTGAATGTATACATTAAGAAAATAAAACCCGAAAGA
>WNWU01009481.1:46131-56805 GCA_012654045.1 Ptyas mucosa | reverse complement strand
TAAGCCTATTAGACCAAAAATGACAGCTCAGCTGGGAAATACAAGAATGCAGTGACATTCATCATCAGTAGGTATTTTCTCTTTTTTCCAATTTTTAGCAAATACAATTCTAGCCACTGTTAAAACTTTCACAATTAAATATCTCAATTCTTTATTATACATTTCTGGTAAAATCCCTAATCAACAAATCATGACCTTCTAAATTCAATAATCTAGTATTTCTTAACATTATCCATTATTTGAGCCACATCAAACTTGTCACTTGATAATAAATTTCCCAATTATGTAAACCAAACCCCCCCTCTCATTCTAGCATCTTGTAATAACTTTAATTTTATCCTCGCCTTCTTTCCCTGCCAAATATATTTTAACACCATTTTATTCAGATCTTCAAAAAAGTCTTTCCCCAATCTAATTGGAATTGTCTGGAACAAATATAAAATTCTAGGCAAAATATTCATCTTAATAGTTGATATCCTTCCAATCAAAGAAAGCTGTAGGTTTTCCCAATTCGCCAAATCTGTCCCTATCTGTTGTTTAAGTTTATTATAATTATTTTCTTTAAGTGTGCTACATCTTGCTGTCAAGTATATCCCCAAATATTTGACTTTATTTGTGACCTGCATCTTTGATATATCCGCCAATTCTTCTTTTTGCTTTACCAACATATTTTTAGTCAGAATCTTCATTTTGTCTTTGTTGATTTTCAAACCAGCTACTTTCCCAAACTCTCCAATTTTGTCTATCAGTGTATTTATTGATGTTAATGGATCTTCAAGAATAAAGACCAGGTCATCTGCAAATGCTTGCAATTTGTATTCTTCTTTTCGAATTTTCATTCCTTTTATGTCTTCTTCTTCTCTGTTACTTCTATTTAGCACTTCTAATGTTAATATAAACAACAGAGGGAACAATGGACAACCTTGTGTGGTACCTTTTTTTATCTCAATAGAGTCTGTCAATTCTCCATTTATCATTACTTTTGCCATTTGTTTATGATATATCACTTCTATTGCTTGAATAAATTTTCTTCCAAAACCCATCTGTTCCATTTGAAGCAACATAAAACGCCAATTTACATTATCAAAAGCTTTCTGTGCATCTAAAAATATCAAAGCCATTTGCTTTTCAGGGTGGGCTTCATAATATTCCAACGTGTCCAGAATTATTCTCATATTATTTCTAATTTGTCTTTTTGACAGAAATCCATTTTGATCTGAACGTATAAAATTATTTAAGTATCTCTTGAGTCTTTCTGCCAATATTGAAGCAAAAATTTTATAGTCAGAATTTAGCAGGGATATAGGTCTATAATTTTTTATTTGTTGTGGGTCTGTATCTTCCTTAGGAATCAATGTAATATATGCCTCAGACCAGGGGTGAAATTCTCCCGGTTCAGACCGGCGAGTAGGGAGCAATGGCAGCGGGCAGTTCGGAGAACCGGTAGCAAAAATCCCTGCCCCCGCCCCCCATGCCCAGCTGAGCTGTGCAATCATCACAGCCTTTTTTTTCTTTTAAATGGCTCTGACGATCCAAGCTCTGACGATCCCAGCTGAGTTGCCTGCTAATCAGGCAACTCAGCTGGGATCGTCAGAGCCATTTAAAAGAAAAAAGTTTTTTCTTTTAAATGGCTCTGACGATCCCAACTGAGTTGCCTGCCGATCAAGCAACTCAGCTGGGATCGTCAGAGCCTTTTGAAAGCATTTTTTAACATGATTTTACATGTAAAAAATGATTTTAAAAGTAAAAAAAAATTGGCCACGCCCACCCAGTCACATTACCCCCCAAGCCACGCCCACAGAACCGGTAGTAACAAATTTTAGATTTCACCCCTGCCTCAGACCATGACTTGGGTATTTCCTTCTTCGTCATCACTTCATTCATAACTTCTAAAAATGGGAGACGCAAAGATTCCTGCAATGTCCTATAATATTCTGCCTGCAAACCATCTGGCCCTGGAGCCTTTCCATTCTTTTGTTTCTTAATTGCTTCATTTAATTCCATCATCGTTATGTTTTCCTCTAGCCTCTCCTCAATATCTTTAGGAATCTTAGGTAAATTTGCATTTTGAAGATATCGTATCACATTTTCTTCCTCTATCTTTTCTTTCTCATACAATTGTCTATAGTAGTCCTGTATAATTTTTTTCTTCTCTTTATTTCCAAATTTACTTTGTCCTTGATCGTCGATTAATTGTATTATTTTTCTTGATTCTCTCTCTTTTTTCAACTTATATGCTAACCATCTTCCTGGTTTATTAGCATTCTCAAAGTAGTTCTGTTTAGTGCTTCTAATTTTTTGAGCTAATTTTTCTTTCTCCAGTAAATCCATTTTATGTTTTATTGTATCCATTTTCATTTTAGCATCTTTTTTGTGTGAACATTTCTGAAGTTCTTTTTCAGATCTCTTGTAGTCATCTTCCAATATTTTATGTTTGTCTTTTCTTAACATTTTTTTCCTTGTATAAGCCATTATCAAACCTCTAGTATAGGCCTTCATCGTATCCCAAAGATTTTGCATCGATGTATCTTCTTTCCTGTTTTCCTTGAAGAAAAAAGCCAATTCTCTCTCCATTTTCTGAACAAAGTCCTTTTCTTTTAATATAGTATTATTTAAAGTCCATCTAAATCTTTTCCTTTGTCCTTTCCATTTCACTATCACTGTATTATGATCTGCCCAGGTATTTGCTTCTATCTCAATTTGTTCTATGTTCAAAGTCAATTCCATTGTTGTCCATATCATATCTAATCTAGACCAAGATGAATGTCTGTCCTAATAAAAAGTATATTGTCTGTTCTTTCCCTTTCTATCTCTCCATGCATCTTTTAAGTTTATTTCCTCAGTCATCCTAAAAAAGGATTTCGGTAGTATCTTTCTACTATGTCTTATTGTTTTATGTGTTTTATAGTCCAATTTGTCATCCACTATACCTGTGATGGCGAAACTATGGCACGGGTGCCACAAGTGGCACGTGGAGCCATATCGGTGGGCACGCGAGCTCAGCTCCGGCATGCATGCGTGCGCCGGCCAGCTGATTTTCGGGCATTCTGGGCCCACCAGAAGTCAGGAAAGACACTGTTTCAAGCCTCCGGAGGGCCTCTGGGGGGTTGGGAAGGCCATTTTTGCCCTCCCCAGGCTCCTAGAAAGGCTCTGGAGCCTGGGGAGAGCGAAAAATGGGCCTACCGGGCCCACCGTACCATCACGTGCCAAAAGCGATGGGAGCACGGGGTGGGGTGGGGCACATAGAATTATGGATGTGGGCACGTGTGCATGTGACCCCACCATGCTCCCCCCACTTTTGGCATGCAATGGCAAAAAGGTTAGCCATCACTGCACTATACCATTAAAATCTCCCATCATACAGATTCCATATTCCAATTCAATTATTTTCATGTGCAATTTTCTGTAAAAGTCACTTTGATTATTATTTGGAGCATATATTGCTATTAAAAGAACTTTCATATTATTATCTATTATCTCCACCATCAGAATTCTTCCTTCGTCATCTGCATATTTATTTATTTATTTATTTATTTGTTTATTTATTTATTTATTTAATTTGTATACCACCCTTCTCCAGCTGGACTCAGGGCGGTGAACAGCCAAAATAAAAACAGAGCATACAAAATTAAAAAACAATTTAAAATAATTAAATAGTTTTGGCCCACAATTTAAAACAACCAAGTTAAAACCAATTTACAATTTAAAACCAGAACAGTAGGGTCAAGCCAGGCCGGCTAGATGAAATAAATGTGTTTTCAGGGCTCGACGGAAAGCCCGGAGGTCAGGTATCGTGCGTATCTCTGGGGGTAGGTCATTCCAAAGGGCGGGTGCTGCCACAGAGAAGGCTCTCCCTCTGGGGGTTGCCAGCCGGCATTGTCTGGCGGACGGCACCCTAAGGAGGCCCTCTCTGTGCGAACGTACTGGCCGGTGGGAGGCTATTGGCGGCAGAAGGCGATCTCGTAAGTACCCTGGCCCTAAGCCATGGAGCGCTTTAAAGGTGGTCACCAACACCTTGAAGCGCACCCGGAAGACCATAGGAAGCCAGTGCAGCTCGCGCAGGAGAGGTGTCACATGGGAGCGTCCCGTTGCTCCCATAATCCCCCACGCGGCCGTGTTCTGGACCAACTGGAGCCTCCAGATGCACCCCAAGGGGAGCCCCATGTAGAGAGCATTACAGTAGTCCAGGTGGGAAGTGACGAGTGCCTGAGTGACTGTGCGTAGGGAGTCCCGATCCAGAAAGGGACGCAATTGGCGTATCAGGCGAACCTGATAGAAAGCCCCCCTGGCCACGGCCGTCATATGCTCTTCTAAAGACAGCCGTGCATCCAGGAGGATGCCCAAATTGCGAACCCTCTCCATGGGGGCCAATGATTCACCCCCAATAACCAGCGATGGCACCAGCTGGTTATATCGGGACGCCGGAAGCCACAGCCACTCGGTCTTGGAAGGGTTGAGACAAAGCCTGTTCCTCCCCATCCAGGCCCGCACGGCCTCCAGGCACTGTGACATCACTTCAAGGGCATCGTTGGGGTGGCCTGGGGTGGAGATGTACAGCTGAATATCATCAGCATACTGGTGGAATTCCACCCCAAAGCCACGGATGATCTCACCCAGCGGCTTTACATAGATGTTGAACAGGAGGGGCGAGAGGACCGATCCCTGCGGTACCCCGCAAGTGAGGCACCTCGGGGTCGACCGCTGCCCCCTGCCAACACCGATTTTGACCGGTCGGAGAGGTAGGAGGAGAACCACCGCAAAACGGTGCCCCCCACCCCCAGCCCCTCCAACCGGCGCAACATGATACCATGGTCAATGGTATCAAAAGCCGCTGAGAGATCTAATAGGACCAGGATAGAGGAACAGCCCCTATCCCGAGCCCTCCAGAGATCATCAACCAACGCGACCAATGCCGTTTCCGTGCTGTGCCCAGGCCTGAAGCCGGACTGGAGCGGGTCTAGATAGACAGCTTCATCCAGGTACTGTGGAAGCTGCCGTGCCACCACACTCTCAACAACCTTTGCAATAAAACAAAGGTTGGAGACTGGACGGTAGTTGGCCAAAACAGCCGGGTCCAGAGAGGGCTTCTTGAGGAGGGGCCTCACCACCGCTTCTTTCAAAGCAACCGGCAGGACACCCTCACTCAAAGAAGCATTAATAATCCTCTGGAGCGGTCTTCTGGTGGGATTGCGACATCGCCGGACGCTTCTTTTTGAAGCGCCAGCCCAGGGCTTCGTAGAACCGCAAGAACAGCGACTATCGGCTGTCTTGCGGTTTGAAAACTTTCCCCCTGGTATGAGGGGGGAAAGTGAGTAGACGGGTGGGGTAGAGCTCCCTGAGAGTGCCAGATTTTACCCATAATCTGGCGCTCGAAGATGAGAGCTCCCCGTTAAGCCTGTCAGTACTCCGGACCCTGGATGTCTCTGCTTTGCAGAGCTAGATGTCGTTACCATCCCAGCAACCAATTTTAAACAAATACTTCTTGAATCAAGCCAGCGGAGCACAAGTTGCACGAATGAAACAGCAAGTATTTTTTTTCTTTTTTTTTAACTCCAAGGATTTACTTTCTTTAAAAGATTTTCCCTAAGTGGAAAGTGAAAGCAAGATGGCGTTTGAGTTTCAACAGGGCGTGAAGAAGTGAAAGTTAAAAGTAATTATTGACAAGCCCCTGTTTGAAACGTAAAACTCCTTTTTGAAAAGTGGATGAAATAAGAAAGGATGTAATAACAATAATTGAAGCAGCAATATAAATTACAAATTGCAAAGGGTCTTTTTTTTTCTTCTTGAAACTCTTTTTTTTCCCTTTTTTTTCTCTGTCCTTCTGGAAGGGAAGGAAGAAGGGGGGCAAGATGGCTGGTCTTTTTGAAAGCAAAGAAAGCAAAGGAGGGTTAATTAACCCTCAATGGTCTGATTTTGAGGAAGCTTTGAGTTCAATTACCTCTGCTTTATTGAAAAGAATTGATACTATATTTCAAGCTTCTCAAGGTGGAAACAATGAAATACATGGAAATACTGAGTTGCAATCTAGCAGTGGGGGATTGAATGAAGAGTTGGGAGATGTAAAAAAACAACAACAGATCATAGCAGTTTTTACTGAGGAGAGAAAGATGAATGCTGAGCAGAATAAGGAGCAAGAAATTTTGGAAACTGATGAAATTTTGGTTACACGAATTTTTTTTTATAAAACTCAATCTGCATTTAAAGAGCTGTTTCCAGAAGAAGCTACATTTCTGCAAAAATTTTATAATATGCAATCCCAAAAACCGCAAAATTTTACTGGAGTTAAAAAAGGCAGAGGGATCAAGGTCAAGAAGAAAGTTCGTAAAAAGGAAAAGAAGAAAGACTGGAGAAATGGAAAATAACCCTGCTTGATGAGATGATGGTCCTTAAAAAGTATTGTTTAACTGTTTAAAAATTTTGAATTTTTTTGGGGAAAAAAAAGCAGACAGCAGTTTAATGCCAGTTAACTAAGTGATGAGCGACGATGAGGAGGCAATCTACAGCTGTATTGGAATATTTTGAGAAGAATAAACAGATCACAGCAATGCTGGTGTGTTGGGCTGTGAAATATGCCCTGACTTGAATGATTTGGAATATTTCATTAAGGACTGTAATAAATCTGGATCTAACTGTAATTGTAGAAGTTTTATTGAATATAGTAAATTGGAGTTTCCTGTTTGATGGTAATAAATATAAGGCAAAAGGACTATGGACCTAGAACAATTGCAGGTGATCTGGTGGTTTCCCTAATACGTCTGATGAATTTACTAATCTAATTTTTGACTGGATTTGATGGATACTATTTCAAATATAATTATAAAGTCACTCGGGGTTTTTTTTTTTTATAAAGAAGCAATTTTTTATTTAGGTGGGTAGACGCAAATGAAGATATTCTATATGCTGTTGGAAGATGTGAAGACAAGAAGATTAGCAACTGGTTTAATCTAGTATGAAGAATTTAAATGTTTGATATAGTTAATAAATGACGTTTTATCTGTATTGATAAATTAATAAGAGGTTTGATTGTTATATTTTTTTAATTAAAAAATTTATTATTTTTTTTTATTAAGTGTTTTAACTATAATTGGACCTTGATGGGTTAAAAGTGGAGGACGGAAGATTTTATATAGTATTTTATTTTAAATTTGGGGTTTTTTGAATGAGGGTTTCTTTTTTTTGTTGTTGTTGCTGTTGGGTTTTTTTTCTTTGTTTTAAATGAAAGAAGTTATAAAATATCTTGTTAAATTGTATAGACTTAATAATTTGTTAAGTATTAATTAGCTATATTGAGTAATGATAGGTTTGATTAGGTAATACTTAATTGTTTTATTAACTGCTGTAATTATAAATGGAGATTATAAATGGAGATTAAACCCGCTCTCCAGGCGTCTTTTCCGGTGCTTCATCTCCCTCAGCTCCTCGGAAAACCAAGGAGCTAGGTGAGTTCGATGCCGGGTCAGAGGCCGCAAAGGCACGACGCGGTCCAAGGCCCCGACGGCCGCACTGTTCCAGGCGGCCACCAAGTCCTCAGCCGAGTCATGAGCTAGAGTCTCAGGAATTGGCCCAAGCTCCATCTGGAACCTATCAGGATCCATCAGGCACCTGGGGGGAACCACCTAGTCGGTTCCGCCTCCCTGCGGCCGGGTGTAGCGGTTAGAAAGTCTAGTCGAAGGAGCGAGTGGTCCGACCATGACAAGGGTTCGATGACTATATCCCCTGTATCAAGGCCACTTGACCACTGCCCAGAGATAAAAATTAAGTCCAGAGTGTGTCCACCAATGTGAGTGGGGCTGTGAATTAACTGAGTCAGGTCCATGGCTGTCATGGAAGCCATGAACTCCCGGGCTACCTCAGACGTTTCACCGATGGATGGCAGGTTGAAATCCCCCATGACCAAAAGTCTGGGGGTATCAACCGCCACCCCGGCTATGACGTTGAGCAGCTCAGGCAGGGCTGTTGCCACGTGGCAGGGAGCCAGGTACGTGATCAACAAACCCATCTGCACTCCACGACCCCACTTCACGAAGAGGGACTCACATCCGGCTATCTGTGGTACAGTGGTCTCCCTCGGATCCAGACCCTCTTCTATGATAACCGCCACCCCCCCGCCCCTGCCCTGAGCTCTCGGCTGATGGAATGCACGGAAGCCAGGTGGGCACATATCCACGAGGGGAACTCCCCCCTCCTGGCCCAACCAGGTCTCCATAATGCCCATCAGGTCCGCTCCCCCCTCTTGAATAAGATCGTGATATTTGCTCAGCTGGTATTGCATTTCTAATATATAAGACCACTCCTCTTTTTTTATGTTGTGGCAATGATGTAAAGATGATGTAAAGATTTTCCCTAATTTTGAGTGTACCAGTAATTGTTCATGTTGCTTTTTTTTATTGAAAAAGTTTTTCAAATACAAATTTTTCCCCCTTCCCCCCTCCCCCCACATAATATATATTTCATAAATCAAGTTAAGCCAAAAAGTACAATTCCCCCCTTTCCCTCCCCAGCCCTCCCCAACCCCCCCTAACCCCCCCAATTCTCTGACTTCCACTATATAAAACCCTAGTAATCCCAAACACAATATATATTACTCATCCCCTTCATATTCTACCCCCTGCATTCTGTTCAGCGTTACCATATTCGTCTAATCTCCCTCAGCTGAAAGCTATGTGATATTTTCTGGTTTGATATTTATTTTGTACATAATCAATCCACTTTTTCCATTCCTGCGTGTACTTCTCTTGAGTATGATCCTTTAAAAAAGCTGAAATCTTCGCCATTTCTGCAAATCCGGCCATCTTCTGGGTCCATTGATCAATAGTAGGCAAAACATCTTTCTTCCAAAATTGAGCAACCAATAATCTAGCTGCTGTCACCATATACAATATCAGTTTTGTTTCCCCCATTGTAAAATCCTTAACTATACCCAATAGAAACAATTGTGGAGAAAATTGTAGTTTTTTCTTCAGAACATTTTGCATAACCCACCAAATTTTTATCCAAAAAGCCTTCACTTTCTTACAAGTCCACCATATATGATAATATGTAGCATCTAAACAATCACATCTCCAACATTTTGGTTGAACATTAGGATACATACATGACGGGTTCCGGTCCTGGAGGCGACGGACACTGATCGGGCTAGCTCTGGCCCCAGTGTCCGATCCCCCCCATCTGGAGGCCCTATGGGCCAAATGCCCTAATATTGGGGCGTTTGCCATTTGAGGGCGGCTCGCCAGGGGTCCCCTGCCTCACATCCAGGGGCCAGGAGGCCGATGCTGGCGCGCCCAAGGCTCCAGCGGGGGAGGGAGGCAATCGGCGGCCTTTTCTGGGGCCGCTGAGGTGCCACAGCGCCTAAGGGGACCGGCGCTTACCTGCAAGACACAGTGGACTGGGAGCTGATCGACCGGAGAGTTGAGGAGGCATGACAGAGTTTTAACTGCAAGGAGCAGAGAGCTGACAAGGCATCCTGGAGGTGAGGGGGGGGGGGTTGGAGTTTCCCCCCACCTTGTAGCTGGAAAGGTGCCCTGGCTGAGAAGTAGGGGGAAAGAAATGGGAAAAAACCCCTTCCTTTGCTGACTTTTTCTTGAGGATGGCTGAATCAGAATTTGTTAAAGAGGTCTGGTGGCCTCTCTTCCCGGTGGAGAGCTATGGCGGCGGTCCGACTTCCTGCTTCTTTATTTACGACTGAAGACATTACCCACCTCGAGCTTCCTGTTTGACCTACTCTATACTCCGGACTCGTTGCTCGTGTGAGCGCCCACTGGTGGATACTGGAAAAATTACACCGACTGTCAATCCCTCTTTCTTTCCTGGAGGCTTGTTTTTTGGGATTTCTCATCTTCTATCATTGCAAGATGGCCAAGGGCCACAAAACAACAGCAGCTGACATGGAAAAAATTTTGGAAAGACTGGCAAAATTGGATCAGAAATTGGATAAATTGGATGATTTACAAAAAGGATTATCTGAAATTAAATCTGAAATGACACTTACGAAAAAAGATTTAAATGATGTTCAACAGCTGGCAGAGCAAAACAAGAAGAAGATGGGGGGTTTGGAGGGGGAGGTACGGGCACTCCAGCGGGTGGAAGAAGGGAGAGGAAATGCAATGCTAACTTTACAATTGGATAAGATGTCTTATTTTCT
This sequence comes from Ptyas mucosa, assembly GCA_012654045.1. Taxonomy (NCBI): domain Eukaryota; kingdom Metazoa; phylum Chordata; class Lepidosauria; order Squamata; family Colubridae; genus Ptyas; species Ptyas mucosa. Next base: position 46,664 of record WNWU01009481.1, on the reverse strand, counting down.
CAGGTTTCAAAACGTGGAACAACTCGACCAGGAAAACTTGAGAGAAGTGATGGTCAAAATGTTGGGTGAATTTCTTGAAAGAGATTTGGAGTCTACTGGAAGGGATGTGGATCTGGTGTATAGAGTAAACTCACAATTTGCAATTTTACATAGTGTCCCAAGAGAGGTCCATATTAAATTTGTAAGAAGGGAACTGAGAGATGAGATATTGAGAAAACAAAGACTGGGGGCGCTGGTGTACAGGGGCAAGGAGGTCACCATCCTAAAGCAGATTCCCAGACAGGTACGAGAATTAAGGAGAAAATATTATTTTTTATCAAACAAGTTGTACCTTAAGGGAGTAGGCTTTAGGTGGTTGATTCCGGAGGGTTTGATGATTTTCTGGAAGGACAGTAGGAAGAAAATTAATAACGTAGCGGAGGCTAAGGCCTTTTTTGAGCAGCATAAGTCCTTCCTAGAGGGAGAAGATACAGGAGCTGAAGAGGGGGAAGTATTAGATGAACAAGGAGCGGGGGCGGGCGGGGCTGTGGCGG
>WNWU01009481.1:22338-46031 GCA_012654045.1 Ptyas mucosa | reverse complement strand
TTTTTTTGATATCTCTTTTTACTCTTTCTTTTCACTGTACTTTGTATAATATTTTGGCTATTGGCTTTCTTTGTTTACATAACTTTTATATAATCCGGTTGTTTGTTTTGACTTAACATAATAACGTCTGTTGTGTGAGAATTTAAAAAAGAGAAAATAATAATTTAAATATCTTTTTTATAAAGATATTGAAAATTCAACATATTGTAAACTATAATATTGTATATTTTTAACCAATAAAAACTTTTCTTATAAAAAAAAAAGGATACATACATGACAATTTCTTATGATCTAAATGCCACCTATAAAACATTTTATAAAAGTTCTCCCGCAAATTCTGTGATTGTGTAAATTTAACATTCTGGACCCATATTTTTTCCCAGGTATCCATCATAACTGGTTCTGTAAAGTTTTGTGCCCATTTAATCATACAATCCTTAACCAACTCTTTTTCTGAGTCCCTTTCTAACAAAACATTATAAACTCTCTTAATATGCATTGGTCCTTTCTCTTTTATCTGTCTGACCAATTCTACTTCATACATCATTAAACCAGTTTTTTGATCTTCTTTCCATCTCACTTGTAGTTGATTATACTGTAACCAAATTAAAGTAATCCCTTCTGCCAACAGTGTTTCTAATGTCTTCAGCCGCCATCTGCCCCCTTCCATGAAAAGTACATCTTTGTATAAAAACCCCCCAAGTGACTTAATATTTGTATTCCACATGGTATCAGCAAGATCCAACCAAAGCGGTATTTTATAATCCCATTTGAATCGGTGCTTTTTCCATATTCTCATCCAGGCATTTCTAAATATGTGACTATTAAATACTTTATCCACTTTATGCTCATAAAATAAATATGCATGCCAACCCAATTCCAGATCGTGGCTTTCTATATTTAATACTCCAGTCTTAGTTTTTCCAAACCAATCGTTTGTTTGTATCAATGCTGCTGCTTCATAGTATAATCGGAGGTTTGGAAGTTTAAGGCCACCCCTCTCATGAGTATCTTGCATAATTTTCAGTTTAACTCTCGGTTTTTTCTCATTCCAGACAAACTTATTCACTCCTTTTTGCCATTCTAACAATTGTTTATCAGTTTTGAGCACCAGTATCATTTGGAACAAAAAGATAAATCTGGGTAAATCGTTCATCTTAACTGCTGCAATTCTCCCAAGTAAAGACAGTTGCAGTTTTTTCCAAGTTTGCGTATCTTTTTGTATCTTTTGCCACAACACCTCGTAGTTATTTTGAAACAGTTTTATATTTAGATCTGCAACTTGTATTCCTAGGTATTTAACCTTTGATACTATTTCAAAGCCTGCCATCCTTTCAAGTTCCTTATTTTGGACCATTGTCAAGTTCTTTGTTATCATCTTAGTTTTTCTCTGATTCAGTCTAAATCCTGATACCATGCCATATTCTTCTATAATAACTTTCAACTGGATTATTGATTTCATCGGCCGTGTTAGGGTAACAACCAGATCATCTGCAAATGCCCTAGTCCTATAATCTTCTTGCCTTATGACTATTCCATTCAAGGAGTTCGAGTCCCGTATTGTGTTCAACAAGACTTCTAAAGTTAAGATAAATAACAATGGAGATAGTGGACACCCTTGTCTTGTGCCTTTTTGTATGTTAAAATTCGTAGTTAAACTTCCATTAATAATAAGTTGTGCAGCTTGCTCTTGATAAACCGCTGCAATCGCCTGTATAAACCGATCCCCAAAGTCCATTTTTTCCAAAGTCTTTATTATAAAATTCCAATTCACTTGATCAAAGGCCTTCTCCGCATCCAAAAAAACCAGCACTGCAGGGATCTGTTTATTCTTGTCTAAATAGTCCAATAAATCTATGATTTGCCTCACATTCTCCTTCATATATCTGCCTTCAATAAATCCTGCTTGGTCATGATGAATCACCTCTTGAATAGCTGGCATTAATCTGTTGGCTAATACTTTTGCAAAAATTTTATAATCCGTATTTAAAAGAGATATTAGTCTAAAATTTTCTGGTTTTTTAGGGCCTAATTCTTCTTTCGGTATCAATGATACAAAAGCTGCTTTCCATGAAGAAGGTATTTTGCCGCCTTGCTGTATACTACAAAATAAATCTTTAAGATGCTCAATCATTTCTGCTTGTAAGGTTTTGTAATAAACTGCAGTTAGGCCATCCGTCCCTGGAGCTTTTACTGTTTTCAGTTGTTTTATAGCAAAGCTAATCTCCTCAACTGTTATTAATTGATCCATTCTTTCCTTTTGAGCAAGTGAAATTCTAGTAACCCTTTTTTCTTCAAGATATTTATCTATAAGTTTATTCTGTATATTATCTTTAGCATATAACTTAGTATAATAATCCAAGAAAACTTTTTTGATTAATTCTTGTTGAAAAACTTCCTTCCCACCATGCTCAATACTATCAATCGTTCGTGTAGTTAGTTGTTTCCTCAATGTATAAGCCAACCATCTGCCCGGCTTATTGGCATTAGCAAAAGTATTGTGTTTTGCAAATTGTAAATTAGTTGCTGTTTGTTCCGCTATAAGCATTTGAAATTGATCTTTCAAAAGTTTTATGATTCCTTGTAATTTTCCATCTGTTGGGTTTTTTTATCAATAACTGTTCCTTTTTCTTTATCTCTCTTTCCAGTTCTGTTCTCTTTTTCTGTCTATCTTGTTTATACTTAAAGTTCATTTGTATCAGTACCCCTCTCATATATGCTTTACCTGCATCCCAAACTATTTCAATAGGGGTACCTTTGTTTAGATTCAGTTTAAAAAATTCCTTTATATGCTTCTTAAGTTCATTTACATTCTTTTCATATCTGAATAAATTTTCATTTAGTCTCCAAGATCTTCTTTCTTTCTTTCCCATCTCAATTTCTATCCATACCGGACTATGATCAGTTAATGTCCTAGGAAATATCTTCGTTTTCCTTACTTTAGGAAGTAAATCTACCGTTAACAAAATGAAATCTATCCTGGAAAAGGATTTATGCCTATCCGAATAGAAGGTAAAGTCCAATTCTTTTGGGTTATGCACTCTCCATATATCTTTCATTTCCAAATCCTCTTTCATATCAAAAAAAGTGTGTGGTAACTTAGCGCCTAATTTAGCTAAACTCTTTTTGTCCTTTTTGGGTTCTATTACTCCATTCCAGTCTCCCATAATTAAAATAGTTGTAAAGTCCCATTCTAAAATTTTAGAGTGAAGCATTTTATAAAAACTTTCTTGTTGCTGGTTAGGAGCATAAATTCCAACCACCAAAGTTGGACCATTATCTGTATGAAGTTCAATTGCAATATATCTCCCACAATCATCTACTTCTATAGTTTTAGCTGAAAGTCTTTTATTTATATATATCACCACTCCATTCTTTTTTTCCGAATTTGAGGCAATAAATTGCGTTCCTAATCTTGAATTTATCAAATATTTCTGATCTTGGGTTCTAATATGGGTTTCTTGCAAACAAATAACATCATTATTAAATTGTTTTAGATAATGAAATACTTTCTTCCTTTTTTGTGGAGAGTTCAATCCATTCACATTCCAAGACAAAAATTTAATTATCATTTGGGCTACTCTGAAGTTTTGAGAACATTTGCTGAAGGTCCTTTTCCACACAGGTAATCTTCAGCTTTGTTCCTCCCATGACTTCAACTTGTGCCTTATCCTTAACCTTATTTCCTCGTTGTGGCCTGGATCTCTCCTGTTGTTGTGCTTCCTGCATTTGCTTAGAGGCTGCTCTAGTTATACGTTGATCATCCGCTTTACGTGCCATCAGTTCAAGATCCAACGCCACTTCTCTTGTAGATTTCGATGTATCCTCTAAAGGAGAAACTGGAAAGGGTTCAAAAGGATCAACCACAATGCCACCTATAGCTCCCTGGACCTCCATTGCTTCCTTTTGTGACTGCTTTATTTTTTCTTCAGTCTCCTGTTCAAACTGCCTCTGTGCTTCAGCCTCCTTATCTATTGGTGAAGACGTACGTGGAGATGTTGAACCTGCTTTCAAAATATTGTAATAAAAATCTTCCACTTTTGCTATGGTATTTAAGCGATATCTCACTCCTTGCATCCTCAATATAATGCCAACTGGTGCATCCCATCGAAACTGTATGTTCCGCTTCTTCAATTCTGCCACCAGAAATCCAAAATCCTTTCTGTCCTTTAACATTTTAGGTGGTAATTCTTTAAAAACTCCAATCTCAGTTCCATCAATTTGAACAGTAGAGACAAATGACCTTTGCAAAATACCATTTCTTATTCTTCTATCTGTGAAATATATCACCACATCTCTAGGCAATTGTCTATAGACTGCCACTCGAAAGTTAACTCTGTAAGCCTTGTCAATTTTATAAAAAATCTCATCAGAATCATCAACCTTTAAAAACACAGCCAAAGCATCAGCACAAATTTTTCTTAAGCCTTCTCTACTGTTTTCTTTTATACCTCTAAGCCTAATTGCAAATTCCATAGATCTGAATTGCATCATAGTTATCTCATTTTCAAGCCGTTGGGTTTTTTCATCCACATCACTAATTTTAAAGTCAGTTTCCTTCAATTTAGTATCCACTTCTAAAGCAAGTTGTTCATGTTGCTTTTTAATATGTACTTCTTGTAGGCAAATTAAATTTCAAATTTTAATTTCTCTAATTTGTGAAATATCTTTCTTCTTTTAACAACTGAATTAAGTCCATTTATATATATTGAAATCAATTTTCTCTCTTCCATATTCATACTTTATATGCAGGTTTTACTGCTCTAGTTGATCTTAATTCACGCTGTTCTTTGTGTTCCACAATCCCCCCTACTGCACCTTCTGCTTTTTCAATCATTCCTAGTTCCTCTTCTTGAAATCCTACTGGCACTACTGTCGTCTGGAATTCCATTTCCATTTCCTTCTCCTTGAAAAATTCTGCATAGCATGCTTTCGCTTTATCTATTGTTTTCTGTATCTTTGAAGTTGCCACGTTAACACTAATCCTTCTGGTATCAACCATCTGTAGTTCACACCTTTTTGAAGTAATATTTTAGTCAAAAATTGGTATTCTCTCCTCATCTCCCTCACTTTTCTTGGTACTTGTTTCAGAACCACAATTTCTTTCTCCTTATACTTCAATGTTTTTTCTCTGGCAGTCTGCAGTATTTGTGCTTTAATTGATTTCTTAGTAAACCTTATATGCACTTCTCGTGGTAGTTTGTTGCGCATTGTATACCTAGTATAAGCTTGATATATCTCATCTACGCCATCCATCATCTTTTCCTTAGTAGTTTCTAGTGCTTCAGCCAGAATTCCTATCATTATTTCTGCCAGATTCTCTCCTTTCTCTTCTTCTACATTTTGAAATCTGAGATAAAATTCTGATCTGTCCATCTCCCATCCAATTAGTCCACTCCTGTCACGTTCAACTTCTCCCAGTCTATTGTCTATATCTTTGATCTTTTCCTCCTTTTGTTCCTCATTTTTCTCAATCTTTTGTAATCTCTCTTCATATTTCAACATCATTTGCTGTATACTTGCCACTTTTTCATCTGTCTTTAGTTGTTGTTGTTCCATCCTCTGGACTGCTTGGAGGATCATTTGTAGTGTCGTGTCTTTGTCTTTGTCTTTGTCTTTTTCTTTCTCCTTCTCCTGCTGAAGCATCATCTGAATTGATCACTGTCCTCCAGATGGTGACGAAGAAGGCGTAGTTGAGGAGGATCCAGCTGCTGTTACTTTTCTGCTCATTCTATCCAGTAGTCACCAATAACCAAAACAAGAAGAGAAAAAAAAGGCAAAAAGAAGAGAGTATATATAAAGAAAAAGAGAGAAAGAAAAAATAAACAATTCTTCAGGTTCTTCAATACCCTAATCCACTTTGAATTTTTTTTAAAATTAATCCCAATGTCAATAAAAATAAGCTAAAGGGAAGTCCAATTAAAAAAAAGCAAAAAAGAAAAAGCCAAATAGTCAACCAAAGGGAAAAAAATAGATAAAAATCAAAAATCAATCTTCAGGCACTTGTAGGCCTTAATCCAATTCAGTTATATATGAACAAAGAAAGAAAAATCCATCAAAGATATTTAAGCAGGGGAAGCATACAGAGCATTATCACTTAGCAGGAACAAGAGAAAAAAAATAATAGAAAAATGTTTCAATTTCTTCTGCAGTGCTTTTACTCAAACATTAACAAATCTCTCTCATTCTGTCTCTGACACCTACTTCTGATAGTTTCCCGAAGAACACCTGAGTAAACAATACAGATAATTCCAACTTCCTCAGATGTGCTTCCAAGTATTTTATCAACCACAGAGTTCAGAGTCCTTGAAAAGTAGCAACAATATAATACAATTGTTTCAACTTGCTATTTAAATAGAAAAAAAACAAAGTTTCCAGTCCAGTAGATGGCAGTCTTACACACTCTCTTATCTTCCCTGTTGATATAATCCAAAAGTTCTTTGTCAGTAAAATAGCAAATAGAAATTTAAAACAATCTTCAGAGAAGGAAAAAGACAAATTAAATCCCCAAAGAAAAATATTTTGAATAAAAGACACAAGGGCTTAAAAATGTAAAGCTTTCAGTTCTGTCAACCCTTTTCAATCCAGTCCCGGTCAAAAACAAAACAAAGATTTATAACTCCACCAGTGTAAATGATTTGAGAATGAAAAATAACTCCAAGTTAATTTCAGCGCTTAATTTCTTTCTATCTCCAATTTAATTTCCACTTCAATCTCAGGGTGTTCTTTATATTGATTTAAATTGGAAGTCTCTCACCGCATCGACTCACTGTCCTTCTATTCTTCTTCCGGAGCTGTCCCAACTTCAGCAGCTACTATGGCTGCCACCCTGCTGTTAGAAAAAGGGCTTCTCCTGGATCAACCAGGGACTTTGTGATGTCCCTGAGATCGTCAGGATGTGCACTCCACTATCACAGTCAAAACAAGACTGTGAGGTCCAATAAGGACTGTCCATCAGTGGGTTGTTGTCAGTCTTGACCTCAAATGCTGCCCCATACAAGTAGTCTTTCAGCTTATTCACCACTGCTCTTTTCAACACCAGGAACTCTAGTTTATGAGTGGGACAGTACTTCTCGGCTGGAGTGAGGCCCCTGCTGACATAGGTGACAGGCCTCCAATGTCCATCATGTTCCTGATACAACACCCCTCCAAGGTTGTCCTGGCTAGTGTCGACATGTAGTTCATAGGGTCAACCAGGGCCTTCAGAACCTCCAGAAGCTCCCATAAGTGAAGAGGAAGAAGAGGAGGAGCCTCTTCTCAATGCACAGGCGCGCAGAGCTGCCAAAAGGCAGGAAAGGTTCCTCAGGAGGGGGGCTAATTGGCCACTCCCCTAGCCTATTTAAGGAATGACAACGACTGAGGCAATTTGCAGAAAACAACTTTGTTCATATTCTTTCACGTATTGACTCCAGAAACGTCTGATCGGCTCTTGCTTCTCTCTTGTCATTTTTCCTGCAAATTGCTTCTGGGCATTCTGCCAACCACAGTAAGATTACGGTTATCTGAAAGACTGTACCTCAGAATTGAGTTATTATTTCTTGGACTCTTGTCGGCTGTTAATGAAGCTAAATTAACAGCCCTTGTTCAGAAAAGACTGATTTAAACTGTACTTGTGTTTGAACAACTACTAGGAAAGCTCATTAGTAGTCTTTAATTAGTAAACTAAGGTTTGTACAGACTTTGTGTGTGCTGCGTTCTTTATGGTCCATAGCTGGGGCAGAACACCCTGACCCAGATCCTTCCTTGAGCTCGCCTCAAGGCCTTCATGGAAATCACCTCTGGGATTACCTTCACCCCATTTTCTCTTCTGGGGTCAGATTCAAAGATAATGTAAAGCCCAAGCTGCTCCCAGTCCAACCTGACAGATACTCACAGGCACATCACCTCCCCTGGTTGTAGTACCCTCCTCATTTGGTCCAGCTTCCACAGGCTTCCCAACCCTTTCGCAGGGGCCCATTGCTCTTGAACCAAGCGCTGGTATACTGTCAACAGTGTGTGGTGGACGTCCCTCAACACTGAATTATTTGCAGGGAAAAGAGGGGTGAGCAGGTGTCTGACTAGGTCAGTATTCGTCTTGACAATCGGAGCCCTGGCTAACTCCCGGGGGGCGAGTACATACAATGACCAGGGTGTCAAAGGTTTCAGAGTATCCAACAACTGGGGGGGGGGAATGTTAACCAGATGGGTAGATATCCATCGTAAGGGAACTACTCAGTTCCAATGCCCCAGATCTCCAAATCGTCCAGCTTTTGTAGGGGCAGGTGCTTCAGATGCCTGTCATAAAATCCTGGTACAATAGTGTTACTTGCATGCCCGAGTCCAGGAGGGCCCTCATATAAACACCCTCCACTTGCACCAGTTCCTCGGCTGAAGCAGAAGAGCCTGCCCCGCCCAATTGGCAGGCCCAGCCGGGTCTCCACCCAGGTGTGAAATGGCCCTTGCTGTCCATGAGGCTACCGCCTCTGTTACTCAGAATATTTGAGCTTCTATAACAGTGAGTCTGGCATCGGTGTCTCCAGTTCTCACCACCCCCACACCTGGGGGCAAGTCTGGTGGTGAGTTGGCTGTGGCCTTCTTGGTGTCTTCTACTGCCTCTCTTTCCCTAACTCTCCTTATGAGCTTGTGGTACTCCAAGGTAATCCTCTTGTCCTTAGCTGCATCCATGCTGGGTCTCTGCATAAAGCACTTCGCGAAAGCTTCTGCATCCTGGCCTGATCTACCTTAGCCGGCTCCATCCTCTTCCTCATCACGATCTGATGTAAAAGCCAGTTCAAGCATCTGATGTACTCAGACAGTCTTTTGCCTTTTTTCTGATACATGTACTCAAACCAGTGCATCAGGCTAGAAACTTTCTCAGCTGGCCTGAACTCATCCTGCAATAAGCGGAAGTAATCACAAACTATGCAGGACCCTCGGCTACGTTTTAAGCTTCTAATGGCTTAAACAGGACCTTTCAGGTTCTCTTAGATCCTCTGTTTCTTTTGCATCTCCAGGACATCCATTCCTCTACTGCCTGCATGGCTTGTTCCATCCAGGCTTTGTATTCCTCTTCCCCCCTGGCACTGGTTGTAGCCCCCAAAAGACATGTGGTTTCTTGTATCTGGCCCCCGTGCAATGGCTGCCAGTCTGAGTGAACATGGTCACCAGCCTGGAGAACTCCTGCCCTCAATGCCCATTTGGTGACCAGGGTGAGAACTTCCTCTGTGGGGCCCAATGTCCCCACTAAATGCCTGGCCTGTGGGATTGGGTGAATCACCCACCCCCTCACATCCTTGGTTAACTGGAGGCTCTCGCCCCCAAAGCAGGCTGGGATCATTCTTTTCCACTCCAATAACACATAAGAGTGGGAGGAGTCCTGATCCACCTTTGCATCTACAACAAATATGTCAGAGTTTTGCAGAGTGACTAGTATTATGAGATAAACCCAGGAGCAAAAACACAGCACACAGCACACAGAGCCTTTTAGATAATTAACAGTGGTTTATATACAATTAAATATATATATACATATATGTGGTAGATTTTGGACTTTTTGGACTGTTGCCTTCTGGCAAAAGATACAGAACAATTAAAACTCAGACCACACGTTTTCTGAATAATTTTTATCCCAGAGCTATAATTGCATTCAACAATGAACTAAAGGGCCAGCATCAGTGAGCTGTTGGACAGTATTACTTGGTCTGTTGTGTGGATGTTTGGGTGGTTTAGGGGTGGGGAATTGTGGTGGGTGGGAGTGTGTTTGGGGATTATGTGTGTGGGACCTGGTCTTTGGGTGTTAAGTAAATTTCGTTGTATGTGTATACTGTGTATACACATACAATGACAATAAAGTTTATTATTATACCTTATCATACAGCTACGGACACAAGGAGAGCAATGAGATACAGGACGAGAGAGATACACCCTCTAATGGTTTCCTATATATAAACACCTCTTAAAACGGTAACAGTCTTGTGTGGACCCCATCAGAGTCTTAAACCAGCGATTCCAAATGCTGACTCATTCTCATTGCATCAGCTTTCAGTTGCCTCCGCTTACAACCTTACATCAGCTTGCAGCTATTAAATCTACAGTACCTGACACTTCTCCCATTTAAAGTTGTACAGCAGATAATCCGAAATCTTTAACATAGTTCTTATATTTTTCTACAGATACAGGTTTAGTTAACATATCAGCTAAATCACAATCACTGGAATAATGCTGTAATTTGATCAGTTTCTCCTTTACAGCTTCTCTAACGTTACGGTATTTAATGTCTACATGTTTACTTCTTTTTTTTAAATAGTCTTTATTTACATTTTTCATTAAAAAGGAAAAACAACACACCATATAAAAAACATACAAAACAGCACAACAAGTAACAAACATATCTATAAGTAGTACCTTTATATTCGGTACAGTATATCTATATTATATTCCATGGGAGACAGAACAACTTATCTACCTTTATACATCAATTAGGTCTATCCAACCTCACTATATTTGTATCATATAAGTTTCTCAGTAATTACAATTCCTCCTCTAGTTTGGGTTATGATTTTCTTTTTTCTAGCCAAATATATACTTTTTCCCAGGCTAAGCATGTTTGTGTTTGATCTCTATCTTTTAGTTTTTTCTTCAATTTATCTGCTTCCGCACATTCTAAGATCTTCTTTATAATTGTTTCCTCTGATGGGGTATTTTTGTTCTTCCAAAATTGCGCATACGTCAATCTCGCCGCTGTGATAATGTGTAGGGCAAGGTATCATGAATCTTTTTTAATATTTTCCGGTTTGGAGCCGAGCAAGCATGTCTCTGGTCGCCATTCAGTCTTTTGGCTTAGGATCTCATTGAGCCATTTTTTAATTTTCCCCCAGAATTTTACTGCTTCCGGGCACGTCCACCACTGATGGTAGTAGGTGCCACGCTCAAAGCCACACTTCCAGCATTCAGCAGATTGTCCAGTAAACATTTTAGCTAGTCTATCGGGGGGGAGGTGCCACCTATATATATCTTATAAATGTTTTCTTTGTATGCCGTAGAGACTACTGATCTCATATTCCCCCACTATATCTCTTGCCATTTTTCTAGATGGATTGAGTACCCAAAATTTTTCCCCCAGGCGATCATTGAATCTTTAATTATCTCGTCGCCTATTTCTAATCTCATCAGCAATTTATAAGTTTTTGAAATCATGCCTTTTTCTTGACCCATCAGGATTTTGTCTAATTCTTGTAAATTGACGTTTATACCTTTCCTATCTCTGTCTTTTTTGTATTTGGATTGGATCAGTAAATAGGTCCACCAATCCACTTGTAGTCCATGGGAGTTCAATTCCTGTTTAGATTTTAGTTTTCCTTGTACGTTTAGCAAATCTTTATATATTAATTTTTTCCCCGGGTTATAGAGTTTGGGATAAGTCAATGCTTCTAAGGGAGATATCCAGCACGGTGTTTTGATATAATATTTTTGCTGACCTTTTCCCAGTTTCGAATTAAAATATTTCTTATGTAATGTCGGGTGAACCATTTGCTTTGTGGGGTGTTGTCTCGCCAAAGTGCCATATGCCAGCCCTGTTGTAGGTCATAACCTTCTATCTTAAGAAGGCGACTATTATCTAAAGTAATCCACTCTTTTACCCAAGTTAACAGGGTGGCTGAATAGTAGTTCTCCCAGCATGGTAAGCCCAGGCCTCCTCTTTCCTTTACCTCTTGCATCATCTTTTTTTTTATCCGTGGCTTTTTCCCCTGCCAGATAAATTTGGTTATTATGTGGTTTAGCTCCATAAAGAATTTTTTAGATAAATTCACTGGGGCGGTTTGAAACAAAAAGTTGAACTTCGGTAAGACATAAGATTTTACTGTCGTTACTCGTCCCCAAAGTGAGAGCTGTATTTTACCCCATTTATCTAAATCTTTTCTTGTTTGAGTTAATAGTTTATTATAATTGTCTTCTTGTATGCTCGAGCATCTACCAGTTAGCCAAATTCCCAGATACTTAATTTTATTAACTACTTTTAATCCAGTCGCTTCCTGTAATCTCTTTTTAGCTTCCTCTAAGATATTCTTGGTTAATATATTTGTTTTCTTTTTATTAATTAATAACCCTGCTACTGCCCCAAACTCCTCAATTATCTCTAATAAATGTAAACAGGATTTTATGGGGTCTTCCAAGATGAAAACCATATTGTCTGCAAAGGCCTGGGTTTTGTATATCTGTTGTCCAATTCTAAGACCTTTTATTCTTTCCTTGTTCCTTATTTTACGCAATAATGTTTCAAGTGATAAAATAAAAAGTAAGGGGGATAAAGGGCAGCCCTGTCTTGTGCCTTTCCCAATCGAGAATTCTTCTGTCAGATCCCCATTTATCAATAGTCTGGCCGATTGTTTGGAGTAAATAGCTTTGATTGCGTTTATGAATTGCTGTCCAAAGCCCATGTATTCTAACTGTAATATTATAAACTCCCAGTTTACCCTGTCAAATGCTTTCTGGGCGTCTATAAAAACTAGTGCGGCCTGCTTCCCTGGGTGGTCTCCATAATACTCTAATACATTTAGCATGACTCTCAAATTGTGTCGTAGTTGTCGTGATGGAAGAAATCCATTTTGGTCAATATGTATAAATTCATTCAGAAAACCTTTCAATCTATTTGCTAAGATTGTTGTAAAAATTTTGTAGTCTGAATTCAGAAGGGATATTGGTCTATAATTTTTTATATCTGTCGGGGGGGGTGTCCTCTTTAGGAATTAAGCTGATATTGGCCTCCCTCCATGAGTGTGGAGTTTCTGCTTTTCCCAGAACTTCATTAAATAGATCTTTCATATGCTCTCCCATTACCTCAAACGTTGTTTTATATAACTCGGCTGGGAGTCCGTCTGTGCCCGGCGTTTTCAAACTTCCCTGTTTCTTTACTGCTCTTTCAATCTCCGCTAAGGTAATTTCCTCTTCTAATATTTCTTTCGTTAAATTGGGTATCTTAGGTAGGTCCGAATTCTCTATGTAATTTTTTATCTCATCTACTGAAATCTCCTCTCTTCTATATAATTCTTTGTAAAAGTCGACTGCAATTTTTTCCTTCCCTCCTTTGTCATTTATTAATTTCCCCTCCCTGTCTTCTAATCGGTCGATTCGTCTATTCTGTTTTTCCTTTTTTAATCTAAATGTGAGCCATCTTCCTAATTTATTAGCTGATTCAAAATGTTTTTGCTTTGCTACCTTTATCTTGTCTTTCAATTTATCCAGCTCCAAGAGATTAAGCTGGTGTTTTAACAATGCTATCTGTTCTTTTGCTCTTGTGGATAGTGGATTATCTTGTAGTTGGTCTTCAGCTTTTTTTAGTTTACTTATTAACTCACATCTTTCTTGTTCTTCTTTTTTGTGTTTAATGGCCATGTGTTTAATAACAAGACCTCTTATAAAGGCTTTGGCGGTGTCCCAAATTACTTGAAGTGACATTCCTGGTGTCTTATTTTCTTGGAAAAAGAGTTATTTCTGCTTTGAGTTTTTGTATAAATTCGGTTTCTTTTAAGATTTCTGGTCTCATCATCCATCTCCTTCTATTTTTCCCCTCTTTTTTTAATACGGCTAGTACTGGGTTATCGTCCGCCCAATCGTTTGGCATGATTCTAACCTCTGCCACTTGAGAGTTAAGTTCTTGTGACATCCAAATCATGTCCAACCTTGTTTACTTCTATTCCTAATGCGATCTCCTCTCGCCATTGTTATACATGCAGCATTGTCTTCAAAGACTGGAACAGCATCTTTTACATTTATATTTTTCAGTAACATCTTTCTTTTTTTTTAATAATTTTTTTTATTTTTAAAACAAAAACATAAAATACATCTTTTCAAAACAAAGCTTTTGCTCCAGTCACATATTAAAGCAAATCATTAACAAATCTTATTTTTCAATTAACACAACTAAATATTTTAAACAAATATTTCCCTCAAATCTGTCTATATAACTATGCCATTATCCCCCAAAACCCGTTACCTTAAATTAACCAATTGTCAATCCATTTTTCTCTTTCCTTTACCTAGATGGATATATTTTAACAATATAGAGCATACAATTATATTAAACATTCCAAAAATATTTAATTTCAACATACCCATTTTATTTCTAACTATTAGACTCAAAATTTATACTCTTTATTTCTATCATTAAACCTAACTTATTCATCTTATCTTAACTATCACTTTCAACATACATCTCCTCATTTTAATTATCCCACCTCATTTTATATTTTCCTAAAGAAACCCGGCATTATTATCTCTATCTTTGTTGTTAAACCAATCATTTTTATTTCTTGACTGTTAAACACAGCATAAACATTTGTTTTAGCTGTTGAACACAGCATATCCTTTTATTATTTTTTGGCTGTTACACAGCATGCCCTTTCTTATTTGGCTGTTAAACACAGCATATTAGTTTCTATGTTTTGGCCGTTACACAGCATATTCCATTTTTTGGCTGTTAAACACAGCATATTCATTTTTTGGCTGTTACACACCATATTCAGTTTTGTTTTGGCTGTCACACAGCATATTCATTTTGTTTGGCTGTTCAACACAACATATTGTAACTTTTTGGCTGTTAAACACAGCATATTCATAGTTGGTTTAACTATCTATCTCTACTTGAACCTTTCTTTGTTGTTTCCATCCATCTATGCATTACTTTTTCACATAATCCTATTTTTCTGTATCCTTGTTCATAACATTCATGACATTTTAACATTGAGACATGGTTATTGCTTAAAACATATCTTTAACTGTATTTATAAATTCCTTTTAACATTTTCAATTAATCATATTTATCCTTATTCTTTTTCCTTAACATTTTGACATTAAAACATAGTTCTTGCATCTTTACATGTATTAATTAATTTCTTTTAACATTCTTGATTTCTATAAAGACCTCCCTTTTAGTATTACAATCCATCTTTACTTTATTTTATTTTTAATCACTTTATCTTCATTTCCTCGTCTGCAAACATATATTTCCTTCCATTTTCCAAATTATTAATTTTGTTCTCCATAAATCAAGTTAATTCTCTTTTCTTATTTTTATTCCGGATATAATATATCAAATCTTTTTCTTTTGAGGCTGCGCTTAATCCTTCTTCTGTTCCTGCGCCAGTACTTAAGTTATTATTATTTCAACTGTAGGAGTTCCATTGTAAATTTCTTTTCTTTTCACCATAATCAGACTGCCTGCAAACAGGAAAGAAAAATCCTCCTCCACAGAGTTCAGTAATTTTTTTCTATAGATTTCAGAGTTTCCCATAACAAAGGGAGGTTACAAAGTTCCTCTTTATGCCAGATGGTGTCTCTCTGTAATCCACATTTTCCATTAGTCATGCAAGACTCCATTTTATTTATTGTTATATAACCGTCCAATCTGGACCCGTACCAGTTGGGTTTCAGGCCCAGGTACAGCACGGAGACAGCATTGGTCGCACTGGTGGATGATCTCTGGAGGGCTCGGGATAGGGAATATTCCTCTGTCCTGGTCCTATTAGATCTCTCGGCAGCTTTCGATACCATCGACCATGGTATCTTGCTGTGGCGCCTTGAGGGGTTGGGAGTGGGAGGCACTGTCTTATGGTGGTTCTCCTCCTACCTCTCCAGGCGCTCGCAAGCGGCGTTGGCGGGGGGACAGAGGTCTGCCACGAGGCCACTTACTTGTGGGGTTCCTCAGGGGTCGGTCCTCTCTCCCCTTCTGTTCAACATTTATATGAAGCCGCTGGGGGAGATAATCCGTGGTTTTGGGGTGGGGTATCATCAGTATGCTGATGATACCCAACTTTTTATATCCACCCTGAATCAGCCCAGTGATGCCCTCGACGTGATGTCCCAGTGCCTGGAAGCGGAGCGGCTCTGGATGGGGAGGAACAGGCTTCAGCTCAACCCTGCCAAGACAGAGTGGCTGTGGATACCGTCATCCCGGTTCCAAGGGAATATTCCATCGTTGGCTATAGGGGGTGAGGTGTTGCCCCCTGTTGATAGAGTGCGCAACTTAGGCGTCCTCCTGGATTCACAGCTGACTTTTGAAGATCATGTTACAACCATGACCAGGGGGGCATTTGCCCAGATTTGTCTGGTGCACCAGTTGCGCCCCTACCTGGACCATGATGGCCTATGCACAGTCACCCATGTGCTCGTCACCTCCCGGATCGACTACTGCAATGCTCTCTACATGGGGCTGCCCGTGAAGACCACTTGGAGGCTTCAGCTGGTGCAGAATGCAGCTGCGCAGGTAGTAATGGGAGTGTCCCAACACTCTCATGTTACACCTCTCCTGCGGGACCTGCATTGGCTACCGGTTGCCCTCCGGGTGAGTTTCAAGGTGCTGGTAACCACCTATAAAGCCCTACATGGCTTAGGCCCGGGGTATCTGGTGGACCATCTGCGGCCAGCGACAGCTCCCCATCGCCCAGTGTGTTCCCACAGGGAGGGCCTCCTTGGGGTACCGTCGGCCAGACAATGTCGACTGGCGACCCCTAGGGAGCGGGCCTTCTCTGTGGGCGCACCTACCCTATGGAATCAGCT
This sequence comes from Ptyas mucosa, assembly GCA_012654045.1. Taxonomy (NCBI): domain Eukaryota; kingdom Metazoa; phylum Chordata; class Lepidosauria; order Squamata; family Colubridae; genus Ptyas; species Ptyas mucosa. The sequence continues at coordinate 29,498 of WNWU01009481.1, read as the reverse complement.
CCCCCTGAAGCTCCGAGTGGCCCCTAACCTTCGCTCTTTCCGCTGTGACCTTAGAACATGGTTATTTCGCCTGGCTGGTTTGGACTGAAGGGTTTTAAAGGGGATTTTAATGGTATTTTTATTTATTTTATTTATTTATTTGATTTGATTTATATACCGCCCTACTCCCGAAGGACTCAGGGCGGTGAACAGCCGGCAATAAAATACATACATACAAAATTTAAAATAGAAATAAAATTGAATTAAATAGTTTGGCCCAGACAGACAGATTAAAACCCCAATCAATTTAAAACCAAATATTAAATTTAAGTATAGAAATATTAAAAATATTAAGATATTAAAACTATTTAAAATTATTTAAAAGAGGGAGAAGTTAGGCCAGGCCCACCTGGTGAAATAAAAAAGTCTTTAGGGTGCGGTGGAAGGTGCGCAGATCCAGGATCCTCCGTATCTCCGGGGGGAGCTCATTCCAGATAGTAGGCGCCCCCACAGAGAAGGCTCTCCCCCTGGGGGCCGCCAGCCGACATTGTTTGGCTGACGGCACCCGGAGGAGCCCCTCTTTATGGGAGCGTACCAGCCGGTGGGAGGCTTTTGGTGGTAGTAGGCGGTCCCGCAAGTACCCGGGTCCTAAGCCATTTTGATAATCTTATTGGGTAATTTTAACATTGATTTTTGCTGTTTTTATTGTTGTGAGCCGCCCTGAGTCCTTTGGAGATAGGGCGGCATACAAGTTTAAATAATCAATCAATCAATCAATCAATCTATTTCTTCTTCTTTTAATTAAAAAAAATTATCAAATCTTCTTTTTCCTTTTTAAAATCCAATTCAATTTTTTAAGGTGTTTAGTCCTTTAACCATATCTCCAAATTAGTTCTCTTAGTTCTGTTCCAAAATTAATTGTTACTCGGCTCTTTGTCTCTTTAAAGTTGTAGTTTTAAAAATTGTTTCCAAAGCCCCTTTGTTGCATAGCTGCTGTTTTAGGCTAGGGGTCTTCTAATTACTAATAATGCTCTGAACGTTGTTGCGAGCCTGGGCTGTTGTCACTCACCCGGCTTCAAAGAGCTCCGTCTTTCTCTGCTTTCCTTCAGCACTTTTCTTGCCCAGTTGTCCCAGCTTCATGGCAGCTGCCATGGCTGCCGCCCCCCGCCACCGACTCACAGAGGGTTCTCTCTGACCTCCGAGGAACTTACCTGTTCCTCTCGGTCGTCCGAGGCGCCCCTCTTCTTCCCCCGTCCCTGCAGGATGGGTTCGGTCCGAAGACCCATCGGCGGTGGTTCGGCAGCCAGGGTTTTCGCAGGACTCATCAGAGCCCGTTATTTCCCCGACCGTCTCGCCGCGACATCAAACATCTTTCAATAACAACATTTCATGGTAATTTTGAGGTTCATATTTAACACTGTATGCTCTCACCTCACTTGCAGTGAACTGTTCAGGAGGTTCACTGCAAGTGAGGTGAACCCTTGTTACTCCTCTCTGATCTCCTTGGAAGTACGTGTTCCTGTGTTACTGTTTAAGGCCTCTCCTCTTCTATATCTATGTCATCTGTACTTTCACTTTTTATCATAAATCTATCCTCTTCGAAATCTTTATCTGACTCGGTCTCAGCTTCCAATAGATTTGAACTCTGTATTGGCATGAACATCTCATGATTAGCATGTATCTTGCTGCAGTTCTGCCCTGCAAAACTAGCAGACCTTGAGATTACAACTTGTTTAGTACCATCTGTAAATCTGTACCCCTTCCTTCCTGGCTCATACCCAACAAATCAAAGCTTTTTGGCCTTTGTCTGACCTTTTCTCCTAGTAGCTTTCGGAATATGCACCCAGGCATAACTACCGAATGTTCTTACATGACCTAAAGATGGTTTCCTACCATGCATCAGGAAATATGGTGTTTCCTGTATTGCCTCGCTCCATAACCTATTAACGATATAATTCGCTGTTAATATGGCTTCTCCCCAGAAGGTCTTACTCTTGCCTGCTTCAGCAAGCAAAGCATCTTTCATTGTCTGTAGCACACCATTTTGTCTCTCAACCACACCGTTTCCTGAAGGTGAAAATGGGTTTGTTTTTCTATGCCTTATGCCTAGACTGCTTAACCACCTTTGAAACTTCTCAGACATAAACTCTGTCCCCCTGTCTGTTTGAAGCTGACATACATTAAATCCATGCTGTCGTTCTACAAGTGTTACCCATTTCCTGAACTGTTGCAATACCTCAGTCTTATTTTTCAGTAAATAACAATATCCATATCTACTGTAATCATGAACTATGACTAATGCATATCTTGCACCTCCTAAAGAGGGTGTCATAGGACCAACCAGTTCAGCATGAACTAATTGTAATACCCTGTTAGTAGTTCTAGCACTTTTCTTACTTACAGGATACAGTTTAGCTTTTGATTCTTTACATACAGAACAATCCAAATATGCATTACATTTCTTTAATTTCAGCCCCTCAGCTATGTCCAGCATTTTCCTCAACACGTTAAAACTTGCATGCCCTAATCTTCTATGTAACAGGTGTATACAGTTGTCATGTGTAGAAACATTTTTAAGTACACGTGCACAATTATGTTCTTGCATTCCCAGAACATACAGACCATCTTTTTAACACCTTGTGTGCATACCTGTCCATTCTTCTTAATTGTATATAGTCCCCCAGCAAATATTATTTCATACCCCTGCCTGTCTAACATAGATATACTTAATAAATTATGCTCTGAAGCAGATACATATAACACGTTGTACAATGTAGCTTCTATTTCTGGTACATACACATTACCTTCCCCTTTTACAGCAGCTTCCTGTCCATCAGCCAGACTAACCCACGTTTTCCTTGCTGGTTTCAAACCAGAAAACACATGTGGATCATTAACAATATGTTGGCTTGCCCCACTATCCAACAACCACATATTCCTGTTGTGTTCAGTCGTTGACGCTGCCAGGGAAAATGACGCTGAAGAACCGCTCCATGTTTCCTGATTAATTCTGCTCCCTTGTCTCGCTGCCCCTCTGTTCCTCCTCTCAGGACAGCATCTCTGGAGATGTTCAGTAGAACCACACATGTAGCATCTCTTCAAAGTTAACTTTTTCAGCTGCTCTGCTGGCATCCTGGACTGTTGCAGATGCTGGTTTGTGCTGAACACTCTCTCCTCCCTTTCCTGGTCTCCTTTCCAGCAGTTTCTATTCCTCCTCCAACAACCAACCAGTCAAGTACGCCATCGTTAAGTCCTGTTCTAACATGGACTCAAGACTGTTCACAAGAATGCCCCATGAACTGTCCAAGGAACTAAGCACCACATACACCTTGTGTGGCTCTGTATATTTCATTCCCCTTTCTTCCAACTTGAGGAATGTCCATCTCATGTTCTGCAAATGTGTGGACACACACTCTCCCGGCTTCAGCTGTGCCTTATATAGCCTCCTAGTCAGCAACACTTTACTGCCCACAGTCTCTCTCACATACACGCTGAGCAACGCCTCCCAGCACTTTTTTTCAGACAGGAGACCCCTCATGTGTATTAGCTGACTATCGTCCAGGAAAAGAATTATGCTGGCTAATGCCTTTTCATTTTTTCTCTGATCCCCATCATCCAGGACTGCTGGTGGATTAGTAACAATTTTCCACAACTCCTCCCTCCACAGGTACATCTCCATCTTCACATTCCAGGAGAGGTAATTAGTCTCATTCAGCCAAGACACCAGGAAACCTCCTCCCATTACACCGATGGAGGCCATGCTGTCTGCTAACCATGATTTAAACCACTTATTCTGGTGCAAGCTCACACTGGGATTCACTTTCCTCTAGGCTCACTAGTCACTAGTCACTCTGGCTTTCACTGTGGACTGGGCCCATAACCTGTCAGAGTTTGCAGAATGACTAGCATTATGAGATAAACCCAGGAGCAAAAACACAGCACACAGCACACAGAGCCTTTTAGATAATTAACAGTGGTTTATAGACAACTAAATATATACATACATATATGTGGTAGATACCTTATCATACAGCTACGGACACAAGGAGAGCAATGAGATACATGATGAGGGAGATACGCCCTCTAATGGTCTCCTATATATAAACACCTCTTAAAATGGTAACAGTCTTGTGTGGACCCCATCAAAGTCTTAAACCGGCGATTCCAAATGCTGACTCATTCTCATTGCATCAGCTTTCAGTTGCCTCCACTTACAACCTTACATCAGCTTGCAGCTATTAAATCTACAGTACCTGACACTTCTCCCATTTAAAGTTGTACAGCAGATAATCCGAAATCTTTAACATACATACCACTTAGTCTGGGTTATAGGACCCTCAGCACTTGTAAAATTTGATTCTCTGTCCAACCGTTCCTAGGAATGTCAATCACTACACTGGACTCTACTGGGCTATTTTGTTCTTCGCACCACTTAGTGATGGTGGTGGAGTCCATTTTTCCCATTTGGCTCATGCCTCTGAGTTTGATCACCCCTCCTATGGGGAAAGACTAGAGAAAATCCTGGATGATCCCCCTCTTATAGCACTAGCCTCAAAAGGGCCACTAGAATCCAGATCCCTCTGTCCCTTTCCCCCAGGCAATTAGGTTCTTCCTTGCTCTCAGACACTGGCCTGGTGTCTCAATGTCTCCCACTCTGTTCCTAGCCTTGGCTATTAGCCCCCTCTGGTTGTTCGCCCATGCACCTCCACTCTGCCAATTTAATTCACCTCTGCTGTCCTCTGGTGCTTCTGGTGCCCCCTCTGGTCACTGGCTTGCCTGCTGGCTTTGTTCTCTCCCTCTGTCTCTCCCTCGTGCATCGCTCGCTCCTTGTGCAGTCTCACCAAGCAGAGACCACACAGTGGGGTGATGGCAGGCCAGGCCAGTAAGCCCTTTTTCCTCTCTTCCCCTTCGTTATACAGTCTCTCCTCCCCTTCCTTCCTGGTCCCATGCTGTATTCTCACACACACACCTCTCTCTCTCTCTCTCTCCTCCATCCATCTTTGTTCTCCTCTGTTTCCCACCAAACCTCCTCCTTTTATCCTCCTCTGTCCCATGCCGCCTGTTTTCCCCTCATTTCCAGTGATTCCCTCCACCCGGTGGTCATCCCGGGATACCTTGCCCAGGGTCATCAACTGATCGCTGCTGCTCCAGGACACCCACAGCTGGCTGCCACACAGCTGATGAGAACAGATCACCTGTGCACTGCTGTCACTGCCAATCTTGGGCCCAGCTGGCTGCAACACCACCACTCCACCCCGCCCTCCTTCTATGAATACTGATAGAATATTTGTAGCTCAGGAGTGAACTGTGGGGTCCTTGGTGCTTTCTGAGCTTGGTTGCTTCTTGCAGACATGCACTGATGATGTTACCTAGTTTGATACTGAAACATCTGCAAGAAAACAACTAAGCTCAGAGAGCACCGAGGATCCCACACATCTTATGAATGCTGGAAGTTTTATCTACCAGTATTTGTGATACCTAATAATGATGAAAAGATGAACATTTATGTAAAATTAAAAAGAAATAATGGAAAGTGTGGCCTGAAGGAGGGATTACTAAGAACTTCACAAAATTTATGCAATTCAGGACAAAATTTGAAAAAATGATAGGGGAAATTTATACAAAACAAACAGCAAGTTTGTAAAACAGCAAAACAAATTGGCTTCCAGTGGACTTCCGGGTGCGCTTCAAGGTGTTGGTGACCACCTTTAAAGCGCTCCATGACTTAGGGCCAGGGTACTTACGGGACCGCCTTCTGCCACCAATTGCCTCCCACCGGCCAGTTCACTCCCACAGAGAGGGCCTCCTCAGGGTGCTGTTGGCCAGACAATGTCAGCTGGCGACCCCCAGGGGGAGAGCCTTCTCTGTGGTGGCGCCTACCCTCTGGAATGACCTCCCCCCAGAGATACGAGTGATCCCAGACCTCTGGACTTTTTGTCGGGCCCTTAAAACTCATTTTTTTCAGTTAGCTGGGCTGGCCTGACCCCATGTTGGTTTTAAAGTTTTGATATTGATTTTAATTTGAAATGTTTTTGAAATTTTGGGGCAAACTTTATTTAAATTATTTTAAATTATTTTAACTTTTGTATACAATGTTTTTAGTTGGCTGTTCACCGCCCTGAGTCCGAAAGGAGAAGGGCAGTATAAAAATTTAATAAATAAATAAATAAATAAATAAACCGCTAGAATCAGGACTAAAATTACTTAAGAAATTAGAAGAATTCGGAGAAGTGGCGGGACTTAAAATTAATAAAAATAAATCAAAATTAATAACTAAAAATCTTACAAAGAAACAGGAAAAAGATTTGGAAAACATTATACAAATTCAAGTAACCAAGAAAATAAAATACCTAGGGATTTGGCTATTGGCAAAAGGCTCCTCAATCAAAGAAGATAATTATGATAAAATAGTAATGCAGATAAAGAAAGATTTGGATAATTGGAGAAATTTACAGATATCATTACTGGGAAGGATCTCCACCATTAAAAAGAATATTTTGCCAAAACTCTTATTCTTATTTCAGGTCATACCAATTAAACTGGAAAAAAAGTTTTTTGAAACACTAAATAAAATAACATCTAAATTTATATGGCAGGGAGGGCGACCACAAATTAAACTTAAATTTTTACAGGATACAAAAGACAGAGGAGGAGTAGCACTCCCAGACTGGGAATTATATTATCAAGCTGCTGGCATAACATGGCTAAAAGAATGGATAGAACTAAAGGATAAAAGAATATTAGCAATTGAAGGGCACGAGTTACAAATGGGTTGGCAAGCATTCCTTTGGGATGGAAAATATAAAATACATACTTACTTCAAAAGACATATATTAAGGAATGCGTTGTTACAAATTTGGTTGAAAATTAAGAAACAGCATTATACAAAAATACCAATCTGGCTTTCACCGACAGAAGCATTAAAACATCCAAATTTAATAGAACTAAAAAATAATAATAAGGTATAAAGATGTAATAGAACAACAAGGTAAACTGAAATCAAAACAAGAATTGGAATGGGATTTAAACAGAGATATTGATTGGTGGATGTACACACAAATCCAATCTAAATGTAAGGAAGACACAAAAACATGAAATACTAAGAGAACATGAACTGGATAAAATTACATAAAAACAACATAAACTGGGCCTATCTCGATGACGGACTTTGGAGTCCAGAG
>WNWU01009481.1:0-12338 GCA_012654045.1 Ptyas mucosa | reverse complement strand
GATTAGGGTTTTGAAGAACCTGAAGAGTTGTTTTATTCTATTTTCCTCTTTTGTTTTTAGTATTCTCTATTTTTTTTGTTAATCTTTGGCTTTGGTCTTTGTTGACCACTGAATAAAATGAGCAGAGAAGTTGCGACAGTGGGAGCTGCTTCAACCATGCCCTCTTCATCACCATCTGGAGGACAACGAACAATTCAGGCGATGCTTCAACAAGAGAAAGGGAAGGATAAAGAGAAAGATACATCAATACAATTGATTCTTCAAACAGTTCAAAGGATGGAACAACAACTAGTTAAGACAGATGAAAAAGTCCAAAGGATGGAACAACAACTAGTTAAGACAGATGAAAAAGTGGTCAGCATTCAGCAAACAATGTTGAAATATGAAGAAAGGCTGCAAAAGTTAGAGAAAAAGGAAGATCAAAAGGAGGAAAAAAATGAAAGATATAGATAATAGTCTGGGAGAGGTTGAATGAGATAGGAGTGGACTAATTGGATGGGAAATGGATAAAGCAGAATTTTATCTCAGATTTCAAAATGTGGAAGAAGAAAAGGGAGAGAACTTGGCAGATATTATGATTGTGATGCTGGCTGAAGCACTAGAAATCACTAAGGTGAAGATGATGGATGGTGTGGATGAGATATATCGAGTGTATACTAGATATGCAATGTGTAATAAGTTGCCACGAGAAGTACATATAAGATTTACCAAGAAATCGATCAAAGCACAAATTCTCCAGGTGGCTAGAGAAAAAACCTTGAAATACAAGGAGAAAGAAGTGGTGGTTTTGAAACAAATACCATGAAAAATGAGAGAGATGAGGAGGGAATATCGATTTTTGACTAAAATATTACTTCAAAAAGGGGTCAACTACAGATGGTTGGTACCAGAAGGCTTAATTTTAACGTGGCAACTTCAAAGATACAGGCTAGATACAATTTACAAAGCGAAAGCTTTTCATGAAGAATTCCTCAAAGAGAAGGAAGTCGAAATGGAAATGGACACCCAAACTACAGTGGTGCCAATAGAATTCAGAGAAGAGGAGTTGGCAATGATTGAAGCAGCAGAAGGCGCTGTAGGAGGGATTGTGGAATACAAGGAACAACGTGAAGTAAGATCAACTAGAGCAACAAAACCTACATACAAAATATGAATATGGAAGAAAGGAAATTAATCTCAATAAATATAAATGGACTTAATTCAGTAGTAAAAAGAAGAAAGGTGTTTCATAAACTAGAGAAATTAAAATTTGACATAATTTGTTTACAAGAAGTTCATATTAAAAAGCAATATGAACAATTATTGATACAACCAAAACTTGGGAGAACCTTTTTATCACTGCCACAATGTAAAAAGAGAGGAGTGGTTTTATATATTAGAAATGCAATACCAGCGGAGCAAATATACGCAGATGCAGAAGGTAGAATTTTGATGGTGGAGATAATAATTTGATAATAATGTGAAAATTCTTTTGGTAGCAATGTATGCTCCAAACAACAACAAAAGTGATTTTTATAGAAAACTACATATGAAAATAGTTGAAATGGAATATGACAATATATGTATGATGGGTGATTTTAATGGAATAGTGGATGAAAACCTGGACTATAAAACACATAAAGCAGTAAGACATAATAGAAAGATATTACCAAAATCCTTTTTTAAGATGACAGACGAAATAAATTTGAAAGACGCACGGAGAGATAGAAATGGAAAAAATAGACAATATACTTTCTATTCTGATAGACATTCATCTTGGTCTAGGTTAGATATGATATGGACAACAATGGAATTGACTTTGAATATAGAACAAGTAGAAATAGACACAAATTTATGGGCTGACCACAATCCTGTGATAGCTATTTGGAAAGGAGGAAAAAGGAAATCCAGATGGACTCTAAATAATACAATATTAAAAGAGAAAGACTTTGTACAGAAAATGGAGAGAGAGCTGGCTTTTTTTTTCAAAGAGAATAAGAAAGAAGACACATCAGCACAAAATATTTGGGATACAATGAAGGCCTATGCCAGAGGTTTAATAATGGATTATACAAGGAAAAGAAATATGAAGAAAAGACAAACATTTAAAATATTGACTGATGACCATAAGAGATTTGAAAAGGAACTCCAGAAAGATCCACATAAGAAAGATGTAAAAGTGAAAATGGATATAATAAAGCATAAAATGGATTTACTGGAGAAAGAAGAATTAGCCCAAAAAATAAGAAGCACTAAAGAGAACTACTTTGAAAATGCGAATAAACCAGGAAGATGGCTAGCATATAAATTGAAAAAAGAAAGAGAATCAAGGAAAATAACACAATTAATTGATGATCAAGGGCAAAGTAAATATGGAAACAAAGAGATGGGAAAAATAATACAAGAATATTATAGACAACTTTATAAGAGAGAGATGATAGAGGAGGAAAAAGTGGCAAGATACTTACAAGAAGCAAAATTACCTCGGATTCCAAAGACATTGAGGAGATGCTGGAGGGGAACATAACGATGATGGAATTAATAGAAGCAATTAAGAAGCAAATGAGCAGAAAGGCACCAGGGCCAGATGGTTCACCTGTTGAATATTATAGGACACTACAAGAATCTTTAAGTCTCCCACTACTGGAAGTTATGAATGAAGTGATGATAAAGAAGAAAATACCCAAGTCATGGACTGAGGCATACATCACATTGATTCATAAAGAAGATACAGACCCACAACAAATCAAAAACTATAGGCCTATATCCCTGCTAAATTCAGATTATAAAATTTTTGCTTCAATATTGGCAGAAAGACTTAAGAGATATTTAAAAAAATTTATACACACAGATCAAAATGGATTTCTTCCAAAAAGACAAATTAGAGATAATATTAGAATAATTCTGTATACTTTAGAATATTATGAAGCACATCCTGAAAAGCAGGTGGCTTTGATATTCTTAGACGCACAAAAAGCTTTTGACAATGTAAATTGGCAATTTATGATGCTCCAAATGGAAGAGATGGGCTTTGGTAGGAAATTTATTCAGGCAATTGAAGCTATATACTTTAAGCAGACGGCAAAAGTAGTGATAAATGAAGAATTGATTGATTCTATCGAGATAGAAAAGGGCACTAGACAAGGATGCCCACTGTCCCCACTGTTGTTTATATTGACATTAGAAGTTTTAAATAGAAATATTAGAGAAGAAAAAGATATAAAAGGCATGAACATTCGAAAAGAAGAATATAAATTGCAAGCATTTGCAGATGACCTGGTCTTTATTATTGAAGAACCACTAACATCAATAAATAAGTTGATGGAAAAGATTGGAGAGTTTGGGAATGTAGCTGGCTTGAAAATTAATAAAGATAAAATGAAGATAGTGACGAAAAATATGTTGACAAAGCGAAAAGAAGAACTGATGGAGATATCAAAGATGCAGGTCACAAATAAGGGAAAATATTTGAGGATACATTTGACTGCAAGATGTAGTACACTTAAAGAAAATAATTATAACAAGCTTAAGCAACAGATAGGGACAGATTTGGCAAAATGGGGAAACTTGCAGCTTTCTTTGATTGGTAGGATCTCAACTATCAAGATGAATATTTTGCCTAGAATTTTGTATCTATTCCAGACAATTCCAATTAGGTTGGGTAAGGAATTTTTTGAAGATTTGAATAAAATGATGTTGAAATATATTTGGCAGGGAAAGAAGGCGAGGATAAAATTAAAGTTGTTACAAGATGCTAAAATGAGGGGAGGTTTTGGTTTACCTAATTTGGAACTTTATTACCAAGCAACAGTTTTGATGTGGATTAAAGAATGGATAACTTTGAGAAATACTAGATTATTGAATTTAGAGGGACATGATTTGTTGATGGGGTGGCATGCTTTCTTGTGGTATAAAGGAACAAAAATACAGGAGTATTTTAGAAGACACCAGATACGGGAAGCTTTATTGTTGAACTGGGAGAAGATTAAAAAACAACATTATTTGAAGATTCCAGTCTGGGTATCTACAATTGAAGCTTTTTCATATTCTGTAGTATTCAAAAGGGAACAAGTTGTTAGATATAGTGAATTATTGGATGAAAAGGGTGAACTTAAATTAAAGCAAGAACTAGAAGATCAGGGATGTAAGATGAATTGGTTTTCATATATGCAAACATGTTCTAGATATGAAGAAGATCTTAAGCAAGGTTTTTATAATGTTCTGACTAATTTAGATAAGATTTTAATGGGTTCTGATGATTATGTAATTAAAAAATTATATGGATATTTGCTAGAGGTAAAATTGGAAGAAGAACAAGTTAAAGAATCAATGATAGCATGGGGGAAAATTTTGGTCATGGTATTGATTTAGAGAAATGGCAAAAATTGTGGTCGCATAATTATAAAATGAAAATGTCTACAGCATATAAGGAGAATTTGTATAAGATGTTTTACAGGTGGCATCTACCCCCGACGAGGATACCCAGAATGTTCAAGAACAAATCGGAGAAATGTTGGAAGTGTCATCAGACTCCAGGATCATATTACCATATGTGGTGGACATGCGGAGAAGCTAAGAGATATTGGACTAAGATACACATGTGGTTGGAAAAAATGATAAAGAGACATATTGACCTTAAACCAGAGATATTTTTATTAGGGATCTTACCAGAGACATACAATAGAGAATTGCAATATTTAATTGTGAATGTTTTAACAGCGGCTAGAATTGTATTTGCTAAAAATTGGAAAGGAGGAAGTTACCTACTGATGGTGAGGTTATTAAGAAAATGATGGACTGTGCTGAAATGAGTAAATTGACATTTGAAATTAGAGAACAGGAAGATAAACAATATTATTTGATATGGAATTTGTTTTATCAATGGATAGATAATAAAACATGGAGATGAAATATGAAATATCAAGTGGATGTAAAGATAAAATATGTGAAGTTCTTTTTCATGAGAAATAAGCTTTTGTCAGATCGGTTACAAGACAGATGGCTGCACAACTCACCTCAAAAGGAGCTGCAGCGAAAATCATGACAACCCAGAGTGAGTACCCCTGTGACATGGACTCACTGGATAGAAACGAGGGGCAAAGCGAGGAAGCAAGAGGTCGCGAACAAAAGACACCGCAAAAAGAAAGCCGCCTCAGAGAATCCATACTGAGGCTAATGGAGGTGCCCACAAGCGAAGAAGACCTGATCGCGAAACTCCAAGGCCTCCTCAGGAGCCATGGAGCAGCAATCAAGATTCCAGAAACGACCCAGGGGGACACCACACCGGTAAGAGACAGGCTGGCTCAGTCGGGCAACCTAGAGCCAGCCGAATCTAATTTCGCACCTTCCTCCCGGTGGCCATCTTGGAATGGCCATCAACCAATAGAAAGCCGGGATTTGAATCCAACGGCGCAAAACAACCTAGACCCCAAAATAAACGGAGGGCAACCCGGGGACAACGGCAAAGGACCATCCATAGACAATCAAAGCCCGCCAACCGAGCTCGATGTCGAAAAGGCCCTAGAAACAATAGCGGCCGTGCTAGGCCCCACATTCAGGCCTACCGCACAAACCGCAAGAACAGGCGATACCCCCGAAGAACTGAGGGCAATTGAAGGCAACACCACAGCCTGCCACGACCACCGAGACACGAGAGCAGTCTCAACGCCACCGCAGCAAACTGCAACAACGCCGCGCCACCCAACACCAACTCAAGCTGCAACGGAAGGAGACCAGGCCGTATACTCACTGCTCCTGCGTCCACCGCCGGGATTCGCTGCTCGCCCAGGACCCAGCTCCCACGAATCAGGATCATCGTCCGCTGCCGCCGCTGCTGCTGCCGCCACCGCTGCTGCCACTGCCACTGCTGCCACCGCCGCTGCTGCCGCCGCCGCCACCGCCGCTACCGCCGTCGCCGCTGCCGCCCCACTGTTGGACCCATGGAGGCCTCACCCACCGTCCACCGCTTCCAGCCGAGCATCCGGGATGGAGTCAGCCGCGTGGAGAGAAGTCCAGAGGTACCACGTCCAGCCCAGGCTTCCCAGAGGCGAACCCGATCTTCAGCCAGCAGGCCTGGGCCTTCAGCAGGAAGCCCCGGACAGGAGCTCCTCACCCGGCGAGATCCAACACAGAATGAGCCTCACGCATGCTCAGTCGCCACCTGTAACAAGAGGAACAGTGAACATAGATACAAATCAGTTCAGACTAGCGTCAAACATACCATTGCCTTATTGCGAGTTCAGTCACATCATGGACCATGGACAGCTACCTTCAGTAAGTAGCTATTATAGCAATTCTGGGTCTATGAATATTAATCTACCAAAACTACAGATAGATGGAGGGAATCTCATAGAGTGGAGTCAACAGTTGCAGGTTGCTTTTATGAGGGAGAATGCACTCTTTCTGATTAATAGACCACCACAAAAGCCCTGGTCTTTAGAAATTGACTGTATACATCACAAGGCTTTTTACATATTGTTAACATCTATTCCTCCCACTATGTATCCCACCATTGGTAATGATCTAACTGTGTCTGAGGTAATGCAAAAATTATACAGCATGTTCTACAGTCAGAGCAGGGCCACAACCACAAGGATTTCTAGGGAGTTCTACTCAGCTAGGCACAAACCAGGGGTTCCTATAAGCGAGCACATATTAAAATTAAATGCAACCAGGGCAGAGCTCATGCAGAGAGGAGAAATGATAACTGAAGAAAGCATGATGAGCATCATCATCAACTCTTTAGATAACAGCTGGGACAACTTCGTAACTCAACTGGATAGTCTCAGTTTAGAGCACTTGTCACTAGGCACGCTCAACAATAGGTTAATAGCCGAGGACAACCTGAGGAGGGATCGCCACATATCCAGGAGAGATCCTAGACCCTTTAAAAAGGTAGAATTCCAAGATAGAGGGAGGAACGCCCCTGAATGTTTCTCTTGTGGTTCTAGAAATCACATAAAGAGAGACTGTCCCAGGAACAATAGGGAAGGAGGATATAGCGATCACAAAGGGAGACATTCACCAGACCGCAGGGGGAGGCAATCACTGGAGCACAGACCTTTCAAAGAGCGAGGGCGTGGGTGGTCACCAAATCCCAGAAGGCAACATGAACGCAGAGATAGCTCTAGGGACAGCTACCCAGGCTCCATGTATGGATTTAGATGTAATGACTCTGACACCAGGCAGGGGACCAGAGAGGACATGTGGCTCCTGGACTCAGGGGCCTCTGACCATACCACCAATAACCCAAGATTATTCAGTTCACTCACCAAGACAGATTTCAAACTAAGAGTAGCCAATCAAAATAGAGTCCAGGTAGTGGGGAAAGGGAACATACACATCCCACATATTGGGGAAATAGAGGGGGTATTATATGTGCCCGAAATACCCCACAATGTGTTATCCACCACCAAACTCATGCAAGGCACAGACAACAAAGTAGTGTTCAGGGATGGGGAAGCCCATATACTCAAACAAGGAAATGAAGTCGGGGAGGTAACTATACTAGAGGGACTTCCCTACTTCACGCCCAATACGGGAGACAAGGGAAGCATCAACGCAAACTTAAAAGGTAGAGAAGAAGAAGACATTGAACCAGAGGGGGTACATCAGGGGGTAGACAACAATGAGAAACATAGTAAGGGTGTTGTTTCTATTGGAAAACCAATACATGATAACTGCGCGCACCTCCTTCATAGAAGGCTGGGGCAGATCAGCTTCCCTGTTGTAAAGAGAATGACTGAATGTACTGAGGGACTCAAAGTAAAAAACTGTGATAACTATTTAGAGTGTTCAGTTTGTAAGCGCTCAAAGATTAAGGTTAAGGCTAGGCCTAGAAAATCAGAACGAACCACTGAGTATCCTTTCCAACTCATACATATGGATTTAGTGGGGCCTTTGAAACCATCTATCAAACATAGAAAGAGGTTTTTTCTAAATATTGTAGACAACTACAGCAGGTATGGGTACGTCTACTCACTTAGACATAAGAGCGAGGTGCCACAAAGGTTTAAAGAGTTCCACAAAAGAATAGAATTGCAACACAACACAAAGATAAAACAAATAATGACCGATAGGGGGTCAGAATTTATGGCAAGAGATTTCACGAGATGGTTGAGAGAGCAGGGCATAGCGCATTATTCCACTTCTCCGTATTCACCATTTCGAAATGGAGTCTCAGAGAGAAAAAACGGGGTAGTCCAGACCGTGATGAGGTGCGTCTTGGAGGACGCGGGACTGGGACAATCTTTTTGGTCCGAAGCATTACACTATTCAAACTACACACTAAATAGACTGTGGTCAAGTTCCGTTAACAAAACTCCGTATGAAATGCTGTATAAAAGAAAACCCAACTTGGCCCACCTACATATATTTGGTGCCCCAGCAGATGTCCATATCCCCAGGCAACTGAGAAGGAAGGGGGAAAAATATCCAAGAGATTAAAATTCGTAGGGTATGAACCTGGAATGAAAGGCTGCAGGTTCATAGATAGCAGCAACAGGTTTATTGTCTCCAGATCCACCAATTTTCACGAGAACTCAAACTGGTCAAGGCTTCACTCAAATGACATTCTCTCAAATAAAGACACACACGACCATGGTCAGAGAGAAGAAGAAACAGCCACAAAAAATACAAAGGGGACAAAAATAAAGCCAAACATCACCAAATAAGTACTAAAGGCTGGAAGGAGGGACATCCCACTCTAAAGTTAGACAGCCTAACAAACGAAGAGGCTGAACGCATGCACAAGACAGACACAACCCCAAGTAGGCCCGTAAGGGAAGATAGAAACAAGCTACCAAAAAGATGTGCAGACCGCATACCTTCACACTGAATTGGACAAGGAAATATATGTTTAGGCGCCCCCAGGATACAATAAGGGAGAAAACTGCACCTGGCTATTGAACAAAAGTTTGTATGGACTTAAGCAATCGGGCAAAAGATGGTACGATTGCTTAGCCAAAGCCCTCAACTCAATGGGATTTACAGCCACCTCAGCTGATAAATGTTTCTTTACAAAAGGAGAAAAAGACTCCTTTGAGGGCATACTTGTTTACGTGGATGATATCCTATACATAGGCAAACACAAAGACAAGTGCGACAAATTTGCCACTGAATTGGGAAGCCACTTCTCCCTAAAATCACTAGGTAAAATTGATAAATACCTAGGAGTCCACGTAACTAAGACTGACAAAGGATTCAGACTCTCACAAAAAGAAAAAATCGCTGAGCTATTGTCCAAATGCAACATGTCAGAGGCGAAGCCCAACGACACGCCCATGCAACCAGACTTTTTGAAAGGCATGTATGGAGAATCCGAACCCTTCAACGACAACAAGTTGTATAGGTCTACCATTGGGTCATTATTGTATATAGCCAATTGGACTAGACCAGACATTGCCCTGGCAGTCAATTTACTATCCAGACATGTGAGCAAACCTACTTCCTTTCACTGGGACGCCATCAAGAGGCTACTCAGATACCTCAAATACAGCATCAACGCACAGCTTTGCCTTGAACCAGAGACATCAACTAAACCGAGACTGACCTGTTATGCTGACACTGACTGGGCGGGGGATATTCAAAGCAGAAAAAGCACCTCAGGATATGTGTTATTTCTCAATGGCAGTCCCATCCATTGGTACACAGGGAAGCAGAAACTGGTAGCTACTTCCACCACAGAGGCAGAATTCGTCTGTCTATCCAAAGCGACTAACAACCTGATATGGTTTGATGATTTACTCAATGACATCTGGGGTGAACCATCATACCCAATAACTATCCACGAAGACAACAAGGCTGCCATAGAGATATCAAAAGCCGATGCTGTAGGGCAACGATCGAGGCATATTGATATTAAATGTAAGCACGTCAGGCAGTTCTCAGAGATAGGTTTTATTAAAACTGTACATTGTGATACCGAGGAACAGATTGCTGATATATTAACTAAACCCCTACCTCACAAGCGACACTCATATCTCATGTCTAAAATATGTGTTCATATGTAAATCTTGTACATTGTGTATCTCTGTATTCGGTTAAGCATTTAGAGGGGGTTCTGTCAGGGTAAATGCCTAACCTCACTGTGATCACCAACCCAGAGTCGTGTAAGGGTTAACCGACCTTCCACATATCCCATCATTCCCCTGGTCACTCCTTACCTTCTGGCTCCTCCTCCTGTGTATAAAAGGCTTCCCCCACATGGAGACCAGTGAGTTCCAGATGTGTACCTGCAAGGGAAGGTCAAGAGGTCAGTAGCTGAAATGCTGAAAGGGCCTAAATCTAATGCAGGCCTGAAATAAAAGAATATTACATTAAATTACTTTGTACCTTGAGTTATTGGGTTAAATCCATCCTTTCACAATACAGGACGACCCACCCACCCCCTATCACCAAGGCAGCATCTGCTGAGTCCTTGCAAAACTGGGCAAAGGTGGAGAGAGGGGAGCAGACAGAGTTGAATCGAGCCAAATCTGTCTGTCTCTCTCCGTCTCTCTCTTGCTGCCCAACTGCAGCAGGGAACGGCAGGCACCTACTTCCGGTCTTGGTTGGTGCTGGACGCGCGACTTGCTCTCTGCCCCGAGTGAGTTGCCAGGGGCGAGTGGGGCAAGGTTGCATTGTGGCTCTGCCTCGTAATGGGCTCCAGGAGGAGGAGCGCGCCTTCTGACCCTCCAGCGCTCAGCCTGCTAGCCTCTGCGCTCCTCCAGGCCCGGAGAGCAGCCCTGATGCCTCTGCTGCCCCTCCCCCACAGCCCTAGCCATCGCTGCCTGGTTTCCTCAAAGGCGTGGCACATTTCAAAGGTGGCAGCTCATGTCTGGAGATGCTGAACAGTGACTCGCTGCGAGAGCCAGGCCAGGCCTCCTTCACTGTTCGACTCACCAATGGGGTCGCTTTTGCCGGGCCAGCCCCCCCCCCCCGGGCTGGGCTTTTGTGCTCGGCACTCCTCCAGGGGAGGGGAGCGCTTCCCCACACCACCCCCTTCTTTCTCTTGGCCCCCACCTCGCAAGATCCGCCCCCGCCGTTCTCTCCCAGCCCTCTTTGCTGGCGGCAACAGCAAATGTACCACAACAAAGGCGGAATCCTGTTGCCGCGCAAAGACAAATACAGGGGTGCTTCACTCCTGCACTAAGGTTCTGCCCATCACCACCGCTGCAACAAGGCGACAGCTCTTTCATCCCTTTGCTGCAACAGGGCCACAGAGGGGTGAAAGAGCCGCATGCAGCTACGGAGCCACGGGTTGCCAACACCCGTTCTAGGGTGACATAGAATAACATACATAGAATAACATACTATTAAATCCCCATGTTAAGTAGCAGGGGGAAAATGTAAGCATTCCCCACCCCCACCCCATCCCCAAGCTGTTAGTTACTTTGCTAATAAAGATTATTTTGACACCTACTGTGGACTGATGACTAGCTCTCTTTAACATTGTAACATGATGTGTACTTACTGAAAAGAGTTGATTGAAGCAGGATAATGAAGTCAAAACATCCAAGGTGTAATATGAAGCCTCTAAATCTGTGGTGTCAAACTGGATTTCTTCGAGGACTGGATCAGCATTGTAGTTCTCTGCGGGCCAGAGGTGGGGGGCAGGGAGCAGGGGAAGAGATGAGACAGATGCTTCCTACAGCACCCTGCCAGCCAAAACAGGGGGCGGAGTTGCGCGCCCCCCCTACACCTTGTTTTTGCCCTCCATGCCCTCCAACAGCACTCTGCCAGGCAAAAACAGGCTGCATGGAGGCCTACCCGGCCTCCAGCACCTCCCTGCCCCCCCACTGCGCCCTCCATTTTTGGCCAGCAGAGTACTGCAGGAGGCCAGTGAGGCTGAAAACGGGCCGCGTAGGGGCAGCACGTGGCCCATATTCACTGGCAGAGGCACCATGGGCCAGTCCTTTGATAGTTCTAGGCCAGCCGCATGAGCCGAATTTAAGGACCCCGCAGGCCAGATCGGCCCACGGGCCTTTAGTTTAACACCCCTGCGCTAAATGTTTCTCTTACAATCTGTACTTCTGGACAATTGGATAGCAATTGATTAATCACTAATTTCCTGCCATGAACATCCAAGATGACAATTGTTCCCAACTATTTTCTCAATACAAAAAAGAAGCATTAGACAACTAGAGCAATTTCCTGGTTACATTTGATGCTGTGATTGTTCTTGTTAGGTGTTTTGTGCCAGCCATGGCAGTCTCTTCAAAGGCCACCAGATGGGAGCAAAGAGGTACCTTTGATCCCACTGGTGGGTCAAGGGGCTCCGGCCCCTGCAGCCCCATTGGGGAAAGTTAATGGTCCTCCAGCCCCCTCACACACTGGTAAGGGAGGGGCCAGGGACCCCTATAAGACCCCCTGCACAGGGG
>WNWU01009474.1:0-17141 GCA_012654045.1 Ptyas mucosa | reverse complement strand
AGAAAACTCCAATTTACTATATTCAATAAAACTTCTGCAATTACAATTAAGTCCAAATTTTATTACAGTCCTTAATACAATATTCCAAATCATTCAGGTCAAGGCATATTTCACAGCCCAACACACCAGCATTGCTGTGATCTGTTTATTCTTCTCAAAATATTCCAATACAACTGTAGGTTACCTCCTCCTCGTCGCTCATCGCTTAATTAACTGGCATTAAGCTGCTGGATGTTTTCTTCCGAAAATTCAAAATCTTTAAACACTTAAACAATACTTTTTAAGGACCAACATCTCATCAAACAGGGTTATTTTCCATGTCTCCAGTCTTTCTTCTTTTCCTTTTTACAAACTCTTTTCTTAACTTTGATCCCTCTGCCTTTTTTAACTCCAGTAAAATTTTGCATTTTTTGGGATTGCATTTTATAAAATTTTTGCAGAAATATAACTTCTTCTGAAAACAGCTCTTTGAATGCAGATTGGATTTTATAAGAAAAAATTTGTGTAGCCAAAGTCTCATCAGTTTCCAGAATTTCTTGCTCCTTATTCTGCACAGCATCCATCTTTCTCTCCGAAAAAAAAACTATAGGCTGTTGTTGTTTTTTTCCATCTCCCAGCTCTTCATTCAATCCCCCACTGCTAGATTGCAACTCAGTATTTCCATGTATTTCATTGTTTCCAGCTTGAGAACCTTGAAATATAGTATCATTTTTTTCCAATAAAGCAGAGGTAATTGAGCTCCAAGCTTCCTCAAAATCAGACCATATCTGAGGGTTAATTAACCCATCTTTGCTTTCTTTGCTTTCAAAGAGACCAGCCATCTTGCCCCCCTTCTTCCTTCCCTTCCAAAAGGACAGGAAAAAAAAGTATCAAAAAGAAAAAAAAAGAACCCTTTGCAATTTGTAATTTATATTAGTGCTTCAATTATTATAATTACTTCCTTTCTTGTTTCATCCACTTTTCAAAAAAGAGTTTTACGTTTCAAACAGGGGCTTGTCAATAATTATTTTTAACTTTCACTTCTTCACGCCCCATTGAAACTCAAACGCCATCTTGCTTTCACTTTCAGCTTAAGGAAAATCTTTTAAAGAAGGTAAATCTTTGGAGTTAAAAAAAAAGAAAATACTTGCTGTTTTATTCATGCTGCTTGTGCTCCGCCAGCTTGATTCAAAAAGTATTTGTTTAAAGTTGGTTGCTGGGATGGGCACGACATCTAGCTCTGCAAAGCAGAGACATCCAGGGTCCGGAGTACTGACAGGCTTAGCGGGGAGCTCTCATCTTTGAGCGCCAGATTATGGGTAAAATCTGGGACTCTCAGGGAGCTCTACCCCACCCATCTACTCACTTTCCCCCCTCTTACCAGGAGGAAAGTTTCCAAACCGCAAGACAGCTGATAGTCGCTGTTCTTGCGGTTCTACGGAGCCCTGGGTTGGCGCTTCAAAAAGAAGCGTCCGGCGATGTCGCGATCCCACCGGAAGTCCCAGGCATTTTCTTTACAACAGGAAAGCTAATGTGCCCTAGCCTCCTATGTAGGAGGAGTGCACAATTATCATGCATAGGTTTACCAATGTAGATGGAGTTCTTACTAGATTTCTCAATTTTGTCATTCCCCGAATTTACCTCCTCAGACCCTGAGTTTCTCTCACTCTCATTTATTGCGCTTGTGTTAATACTTCCTTTGTTGGGTGAAAAATAAGGTAGTCCCTCTAGTATAGTCACTTCTCCGACCTCTTTCCCTTCTCTAATTAAATGGGCCTCCCCTTCTCTGAATACTATTTCGCTGCCTGTGTCCCGTGTGAGTTTAGTGGTGGACAATACATTATGGGGTATCTCCAGTACATACAATACCCCCTCTATTTTCCCAACCTGTGGTATGTGTATGATCCCTTTTCCCACCACTTGAACACTGCTTTGGTTAGCTACTTTTAGCCTAAAGTCTGCTTTGTTGAGTGTGCTGAATAGTTTAGGGTTATACATTGTGTGATCTGTGGCTCCCGAATCTAGAAGCCACATGTTTTCCCTTGCCTCTGGTTCACTTCCTGAATCATCACACTTGAAGCCATACATGTGCCCTGAGTAGCTGTCTCTAGAGCTGTCCCTACGCTCTTGTGACCTTCTGGGGTTGGGGGACCACCCACGTTCTCTCCCTTTGAATGTTCTATGCTCTGGGGATAGTTTCCTTCTACGTTCTGGTGAATGTCTCCCTCTATAATCGTCATGCCTCCTATCTCTGTTGTTTCTAGGGCAGTCTCTTTTTAGGTGGTTCCTAGAACCACAGTTAAAGCATTCAGGGGCGTTCCTAGCTCTATCCTGGAACTCAACCCTCTTTATGGGTCTGGGTTCCCTTCTGGATAGATGACGGTCCCTTCTTAGGCTGTCCTCAGCTATTAGCCTATTTGTGAGTGTGCCTAGGGATAGGTGTTCTAAATTTAGGCTATCCAGCTGGGTCACAAAATTATCCCAGCTGCTGTCTAATGAATTGATGATGATGCTCATCATGCTCTCATCTGTTATCATTTCCCCCCTTTGCATGAGTTCAGCTCTGGTGGCATTTAATTTGAGTATGTGCTCACTCATGGTAACCCCTGCCTTGTGTCTGGCAGAGTAAAATTCCCTGGAAATCCTTGTAGTTGTTGCCCTGCTCTGACTGTAGAACAAGTTGTATAGCTTTTGCATTACCTCAGATACAGTAAAATTGTCACCAATAGTGGGATACATAGTTGTGGAAATGGAAGTTAACAATAATGTAAAAGCTTTATGATGCAGACAGTCAATTTCTAGTGACCAAGGCTTTGGTGGGGGGTTATTAATCAGGAAAAACACATTTTCTTTCATGAAGGCAACCTGCAACTGCTGGCTCCATTCCACTAGGTTCCCCCCATCTGCCTGTAATTTTAGTAAATTAATGTTCATTAGCCCAGAATGGTTGCAATTGCTACTCACAGAATGTAGCTGTCCATGGTCCAGGATGTGACTGAACTCGCAATAAGGCTGGGGTATGGTTGAGATAACTCTGAACTGACTTGTCTCTATGTTCACTGTTTTTCTCATTGCAGGTGGCGACTGCGCATGCGTGAAGTTCATTCTGCGTTGGATCTCGCCGGGTGAGGAGCTCCTGTCCGGGGCTCCTTGCTGGAGGCCCAGGCCTGCTGGGTGAAGGTCGGACTCGCCTCTACGTGACCCGGGCCGGGCACTGAGTCCTTGGATCTCTCTCCACGCTGCTGGTTCTTCTCCGGATGATCGGCTGGAGGTGGCAGACAATGGTTGGGGCCTCCATAGGCCCAATGGTGTATCGGCGACGGCGGCGGTGGCGGCGGCGGACGATCCCAATGTGCGTAGGCTGGATCCCGGATGCAGTGCGAATCCCGGCGGTGGATGCTGGAACAGTAGGTATCTGGCCTGGTCTCCCTCGGTTGCGGTTAGGGCTGTCGTCGGGCGGTAGGGCTCGGTCGGCGTTTGTCGCGGAGATAGCGGATCGGTCGTTGTTGGTCGGTAGTTGTTGTTGACGGTGGCTGGCCTTTTGTTTGC
Source organism: Ptyas mucosa (assembly GCA_012654045.1). NCBI lineage: Eukaryota > Metazoa > Chordata > Lepidosauria > Squamata > Colubridae > Ptyas > Ptyas mucosa. The sequence continues at coordinate 13,613 of WNWU01009474.1, read as the reverse complement.
CCCAAGTCCTTCGTGGGCTTCTTCAAGGCTAACGGTTTGCGCTGTAGGCCTGGTGGTGGTGGGGCCTAGCACGGCAGCCAGTATCTCTAGGGCCCCTTCGATCTCCAGTTCGGTCGGTGGGCCTCGGTTGTTCGGTGGTCGTTGCTTGGGGTTGCCCCCGGGTTGTCCCTCGTCCATTTCGGGGTTCAGATTTTTTCGCGCCATCGGATTCGAACCCTGGGCTCCCATTGGTTGCTGGCCGTTTAAAGATGGCCACCGGGAGGATGGCACGAAATTGAAAGCGGCTGGCTCTGGGTCGTCCGACTGAGCCGGCCTCTCTCCAGTTGAAGCGTTGACACCCTGGGTCAGCTCCGGTGACCTGATCGCTGCTCCGCGGTTCCTGAGGAGGCCTTGCAGTTTCGCGAGCAGGTCTTCTTCATCTGTAGGCGTCTCCATGAGTTTCAGGATGGATTCCCTGAGCCGGTTCTCCTTTTGCGGTGTTCTTAGTTTGAGGTCTCTCGTCTCGAGTTGTACCTCATTTTCTCCCAGTGAGTCCATGTTCTGGTGGCACTCACCCTCGATTTCGATGGTTCTTGCTGCAGCTCCTTTGGGGGTGAGCTGCGCTGCCATCTGTCTGGTTACTGATCTCGTGTTTACTCTATTTTTCTTTTCAGAGTAAACAGTTGGCTCAGTCATCATTGGAGTCACAGGTAACCATCCTCTGCTACCATTTGTTAGAGGGATGGATCTTACCAAATAACTCGAGGCACAAAATAATTCTTTAATTAATTCTTTTATTTAGGCCTTAGTTAAGTTTAGGCCCATTCATTGTCTCAGGTACTGACCTCTTGACCTTCCTTTACAGGTACACATCTGGATTGAACGTGCTCCACGTGGAGGAGGAATCTTTATACCCGGGGGGAGGAGCTAGAAGGTAAGGAGTGGTCAAGGGGCTGATGGGATATGTGGTAGGTGGGTTAACCCTTACATGACTGAGGCTCAGTTGTTACAGTGAAGATAGGCATTTACCTTGACAGTTCCTTCTCAATTCCGAATTCATCCACACCATGTCAATTCTTGACCAGGAATTATGGGGATTTGAGAAGAAGGTATATTGACTCTTTAATTCTCTCCATGTGTCTTGTAGATTTAACTCTTGTATCATTTCAAAGAATGTATTTGGCAGTGTTCTTCTCTTATTTTTTTTATTGCTTGTGTAATCTTTCTTAGTACCCTGTTTCCCCCAAAATTATCCCCTGATAATAAGCCCAATCGGGCTTTTGAGCGCATGGCAATAAGGCCAAGCGCTTATTTCAGGGTTCAAAAAAAATATAAGACAGGGTCTTATTTTCGGGGAAACATGGTATCTACTACTGCATTGAAGTCTCCTATTAGGCATACATTTTCCTGTTCTGACTCTGTTATTTTCCGGTGTAATTTATGGTAAAATTCCTTCTGATTGGTATTTGGCGCGTATATTACTGCAAGTAACATTTGTTTTTGACTTATTTCTATCAATAGGATTCTTCCTTCTTCATCAGCATAGATCTGTTTCGATTTCAGCCACTCTTTTGTATATACTGCTATACCCCTCTTCTTTTTCTGCACCAGGGCCAGATGGAGATTCCCTATTTTGGGAAATTCTAAAATACTACCATGTTGTTTCTTAATGTGGACCTCTTGTAAGCAAATAATGTCCATATTCTGTTTTTGAAGTTTTGTCAATGTTTGTTTTCTTTTAGCTGGAGAGTTCATTCCATTGATGTTAATTGATAACAGCTTAATTTCTTCTTCCATTTTATTATTTACGTGTAGGTCTCGGTTCCTTCTTGTCTCTCTTTGCACTCTTGTCCTCGCACCTTCTCTTTCCTGGCATTCCATTTCCTTCCATTCTCTTACGTCTTGGTCTGACTCTTTTTCTTCTGATTGCTGTTCTTCTTGGCTTTTGCTTTCTATATCTTCTCTACTATCTTGTTCTTCATCTACAGCTAGGTAGTGTTCATAGAATTCTTGTGCCCTGTCCAAAGTATCGATTCTAAATTTCTTTTCTTGCCATGAGAAAATTGCCTATATTGCCTATAAATTGCCTATATTGTTAAAAAATGTTTTTCTTGTGGGGCAAAGGGTCTTATAGCTAAATTCTGTACTAAGGGTCAGAAAATGAATGTTGGTTATCAAAAGAGAGCCAAAAAGAATGTTAATTTAGCTATATCTAGTTCCACTACTGTAAACCATGGTTTGTGGGTAGTTGATAGTGGTGCATCGCAATCTATTACTAGAAGTAAAGAAAAGTTTGTAAAATTTACTACTAGTAAAAAACATGTATCATTAGCCAATGGATGGAAAATGAAAGGAGCTGGAGAAGGTATTGCAGATTGTTCATTTATAAATGAGCAGTTACCAATGTTGTATATACCTAAACTAAAATTCAACTTGTTTTCTGTACAATCATTATTACAAGCTGGATTTGTAGTAACCTTTAGGGAAGATAAATGTTTAATAGAAAAGGAAGGTAAAAGTGTTACTGCAAAGCTAGAAAATGATTTGTTTATATTGAAGGATGATCCAGCAATTGTGGCTAATGTTAACTCGGTTTATGACAAAAAGAAGCCACATGATGAATGCATTCATTTGCTTATTGGCGATTAGGACATATGAATTTTAAGGTGCTGAGAAGGACAGTAGAACTTTCTGAGGGGATAAAGTTAAAACCATGTAACAAATACCTCAATTGTAATGCCTGTAATCAGGAGAAGAGCAAAGTAACCCCAGCAAACAGAGTAAATGGTTTTTTAACTAAGGAACCATTAGAAGTAGTGTTTGCTGATATAATTGGACCTAAACAACCAAGTTTAGGTGGGACCTGCTATATTGATCATTTCTCTCGTTATGGTTTCTGTTACTTGATGAAAACAAAATCAGAAACATTTCAGCGATTGTCAAACTGACTGAAATTTGTTGAGAAAACAGAAACATAAGGTGGTTTGCTTGGTAACAGATAATGGTACCGAGTTTACCAATATAAGATTAGAGAATATGTTGCAGGAGGCAGGTATTGAACATAAACGTTCTGCCCCTTATAGACCACAACATAACGCTTATATAGAATGCAGAGGACAAACACTGCAAGCTATGGCTAGATCAATGTTAACTGATTCTGGTTTGCCAGAAACTCTTTGGGGTGAAGCAATAATGTGTGCTAACCATGTTTTGAATAACATAGTAAGCTTTTATTGCGGTCGAAGACCAAATTATATACACATAGAAAGAGAGTATGTTTTACAAATATAGATAGATCATGTGACAGTGCACCATCTACTGCCTCAAATACAATCTGTACTATCAATACTAGAAATCCTCTGCCGTAGGGCTTGCCCGTCTCTTCTCCCGTTTTTTTCCAGCCACGACTGCAGCAAAATTTTTTGCCACCTTTAAGGTTATATTGGGGTCTGTGTCCTGGAGTAGGAAATAAAGGCTAAACATATCAGGTGAACCGGGGAATCTCTGGGAAATAGGAGAAATGAATCTTGATCTTATATCCCAGTAGTGGGGACATACGAATGTAATATGGAACAGGGATTCTGGGGATCGGCTATCACATGTACAATAGATGGGTTTTACCCCCCCGAAGAGCCTACTATCGAGGACGTTTGAGGGGATCACATTAAAACGTGCCTTCATAAATGCGAACCTGTGTTTGATAGAATGTAACGCGGAGAGGTAAGGCGGGGGGTGAGACGAGGGGACAATGCCAAGGGAAAACGGTGAGCATGTTCCTGATCCGTGTGCCAGATTTAATTGTCTATCAATGTCATCCAGCCGTTGAAAGATCAACGATTTGGCAGCATCGGGGCCTAGGACAAAAGCTTCAATGGGGGAAATCCCGATCATCAAGAGTTTTGTATGGATATTACGGGCCCAGGGACTAAGAAAAGGGTCCCGCCATAGGCATTGGCCTAGGTCAGTGATGGCTAACCTTTTTGCCATCGCGTGCCAAAAGCGGGGGGAGCGCGGTGGGGTCACACGCACGCGTGCCCACATCCATAATTCTATGTGCCCTGCCCCCCCGCTTTTGGCACACAATGGCACGGTGGGCCCGTTTTTTGCTCTCCCCAGGCTCCAGAGCCTTTCTAGGAGCCTGGGGAGGGCAAAAACAGCCTTCCCCACCCACCCCCAGAGGCCCTCCGGAGGCCGGAAACAGTGTGTTTTCTGACTTCTGGTGGGCCCAGAAGGCCTGAAATCAGCTGGCTGGTGTACGCATGTGTGCCAGAGCTGAGCTCGTGTGCCCACCGATATGGCTCCGCGTGCCACCTGTGGCACCCGTGCCATAGGTTCGCCATCACGGGCCTAGGTAATAGCCTGGAAGTCTAGTCCACAGGGACAACCAGTAGCCAATTGCACGTTTCCACAGGATTGTATTGAGTGAGGATATACCCAGTTCCAGACGAATTGCGGCATTGCTTACGCAGGGGGGGACTCCCATCAGACGGCGTAGGAACTGGCTGTGGACAGACTCAAGAGAAGAAATGTTGGATTGGACCCAGAGGGAGGCGCCGTAGGTGATAGCTGCTATCACCTTTGCCCTGTAGACTTTTAATGCTGAGGGGATGTGATGAGCTCCCTCAGTATGAAAAAAATGCAGGAGGGCATGGGTGGAAATCTTAGCCTTGTTACAGAGAGACTTAATCTGCGCAGGCCACTTGGTATTGGATTGAAAGAGGATACCTAAATATTGAAATCTGTGGACCTGTTCCACTGGGATGCCATCAAGGTGCCATTGATAGATTTTCCTGCTTCTTGCAAAAATCATGATTTTGGACTTAGAGTGGTTTATATGCAGTTGATTAGTAGAGCAATAGGCAGAAAGGATTTTTAAGGCTCTAAGTAGGCCCACCCGGGAAAATGAAAGTATTGCGGCATCGTCAGCGTAGAGCAGGAGTGGACATCTATAATCAGCTAGTCTAGGGGCATGGATGTGGACCATGTGATCCGAAAATGCCTTTCTCCAGTCACTGATATATAGGTTAAAGAGAAGGGGTGCCAGTATACACCCCTGCCTAACCCCCTTGTTAATGGGGATAGCGTTAGAGAGATCCCCCTGCGGGGTAAGGCGCACTTTTGCTTCTGTTCCGTCATGCAATTGGGAGATAAGCCAGAGTAATCTTTTGTCAATACCCCAGGCAGAAAGTTTGGCCCACAGCTTAGCTCTAGGGATGCTGTCGAAGGCAGCCTTTAGATCTATAAAGGCGACGCAGAGACGACCCTTCCTGGGAGTGGAATATTTTACGGCAAGATGATGAAGGATCAAAGCATGATCAATTGTAGAGTGGTCTGGACGGAATCCCGCCTGCTCATATCTGAGCAGGTCGGCCTCTTCAGCCCAGCACTCCAGTTTGGACAGGAGGTAGCGGGCATAGAGTTTCCCCAACATTGAAAGAAGGCTGATGTTACGGAAGTTGCCGGGATCAGAATGGGCGCCTTTCTTATGTATTGGAATAATTATGGCATCCTTCCAGAGCTTGGGGATGAGGCCCGTTTGGTTGATTGCATTAAATACCTCGGTAAGAACCGGGGTCCACCAGTCCTTATGGGCTAGAATGGCTTCGGCTGGGATGAGATCCGGGCCGGGTGCTTTTCGAAGTTTAAGTTGTCCGATTAGCTTGGCAATCGTGGATGGTTCCACAGGAGGCCATCTGGGAAGGTGGTTAGGGAAAGAGCCTGAGGTCGAAGAAACTGGCACATCAGTGTCGTAAAAGACTCGGCGTAGAAAGAGTTCCCATGTGGTGGCAGAGATGGAATGAGTGAGCCTGCTAGTTGGCCTCCTATTTAACAGACTCCAGAAATCTCGAGGGTTGCTGGATTTCACGGCCTCTAGTAATGCGTTCCACCTTAGCCGGTGCCAGTCTTGCTTGGCTCTTGAGAGGGCTAGCTTGGAAGCGTTTTGAGCCTCGAAATAAGCGGGGGGGGGGGGGCGTCAATGAACCTGTTCGTTTGTGAGCAGAATATATAGATCTCATATGGTTCCTGGCTTGCTTGCACTGTGAGTTAAACCAAGGGGCTCCCTTCCTCTGGGAAACTCTGCCAGGGATAAGAGTGGGGGGCTGAAAGGAGGCTATAAGACTACTTAGACACTCGGAGAAGGTGGTCAGTAGCACCCCGGGTGTAGACTTGGTGCCGATTAAGGCTGACAAAGTATTGGCTGCTTCTTGATGATAAAAACGTGCATGGAAAAGGGCCAGAGACTTTGACCATTTCAGCAACATCGGGGAGCCTCTGGGATTAGAGTCTATTGATACAACATGAGCAGAATGGTCTTGAGGTCTATATAACCGTGCAACCGTAATGAGAGGAAGGTGGTCACTGAAAATCTTGTCGTCTACTTTAAAGGAGGTAATGTATGGCAAAAAGGCTCTTGAAACTAAGGTATAGTCTATTGTGCTGTTGCCATTTTTGGCCAAGTGGGTAAATTCCCCGGGAACGTCCGGGGAACATCTGCCATTAAGGGGGAAGAGGTCTAGTTTGATGGTAAGGAGAGCTAGACAAGTCCCCGCTTTGTCAACTTTCCGATCCTTGGAAACTCTCCCTTTCAAGGTATCCAGGGGGTGGTCATCCCTAGTCGGACCTGCCCACCAACGAGAGGCAACCAGGGTTTCCCAAGTCCCCGCAATGTGGGTGTTTAGATCCCCCGCCAAAAGAACCAGAGAATGAGGGAATCTAAGTATGATGGTAGTAAGAAAATCTTCCAGACCGGCCCACAGCTCGTCCAAGTCCCGGTAAGAGCCCCCAGGAGGGAGGTAGACATTAAACACCAGGAGTGAGAGCTTCCCGACGGATATCAAATTTGCCTGGGCATAAGGGGGAAAAGAATCCACAAGAGCCACGTTTGCGTGCAAATCCAGGGAGATACCTGTAGCAAGGCCGCCCTTCAAACGACCACCACGCAGTGAGGGACAGGCTGGCAGGGATATGATTTCAAAACCACAAAGCAAAATGTCATTAACCTCCCACGTTTCCTGAAATATGAGGATTTGAAAGTTTTTGAGGTAATTCAAAAAGTCCGGGTCAACTTTTTTGGATGCCCACCCTGCAATGTTCCAACTCATGATGGACCAAGGAAGAGTTGGAGAGTAGATCTTTGACTGTCATTTGGGAGCAGCAGGGGGCTGGTGGAAGGACCAGGAGACAGTTAGACCGAAGAAATCTGTTATCTTTCCTTGATTATCTTGCTTAGTTTTGAGATCATTATTAGAACTTGGAGAATTCTGGTGGGAAGCCAGATTTGGACTGAAGTTTTTGTCCTGGTCTTGGTAGTGGCTTGAATGTCGTACAGATAGGGCTATCGGGGGAGACATCTGTATGGTGTTGTTGTCATCAAAAGAAATACAGCCATTATGTGATTTGGTGATAATGATAGATGGCAAGAGAGGGGGAGCCCGAGGAGTCTGAAGGTCAAACTAGCCAGTTGTGGGGACTGAGAATGTGGCATTTCAGGAGCTGAGATTCTTGGAGCAGAAGGTGGACAAGTGATCAGGGATAAAGGGGCGCGTCCTGATAAGCCTTCAGAATCAGAGGTAGAGGGAGGTTGATCTGGGAGCGCCACATTTCTGGTCCGGAGGACATCCTCCTGTTGTTGCTGGGTCGCCAGCGGATTTGTGGAACTGATAGTTGAAGCCCTCAAAGGGTTGCCAGCTTCCGTGTGGAGGTCCGTGCACTCTGGCCCTGTCCGACGACAAGTGTCCACGTTGATCGGCTTCCTCCCAAGAGAGGATAGGTGAGTATTTATAAAGCATCTCTGGGGAAAGACTCCAAAGTGGGTCAGATGGTTACGAAGACCACATAAAAGCGAGGGGGTCTTGGGTGAGCTGAACTTGAGAATCAGGCGTTTGTGGTGGGGTGTGCTGGGAAGCCATTCCACGGAGAGCAGCTCATTGTTCAGGATGTGAGAATTGGATAAAAGCCTCAATGTGTCTAAAGTGGTTTTACGGTTGGTCCAGTCGTACTTGTTAAAGTGAGAATGGGCCAGGTTCAGACATAGGTTGGCTGGGAGCAATTGGAGATTCACTAACGGCGACAGTCGTGGAGGAAGATGGATATCCGTTCGGGACGGACCCAGTGCATGTCTGGTGGTTCTACAGGAAAGTGATGCTGAGACCGACTTACTGAGGGATTCCACTTTGCCCTCCAGCACTCCAACAGAGGATGTCAAAAAGGTAATAGAGTCGGCCAGACGGAGACAGAACTGTTGTAACAGCCGGATATCCGAGGGCTGAACTGAGTCAATAGGGGATGGCAGTGTAGTGAGACAGGGCAAGACAGGACTAACATCTGATGGTGTCGGGCAATCCAGCAAAGAAGGTGTGTTGCAGAGTGAGGCAGCCAGGGATTCCGATTCTTCCGAAGGAGAGCTGGGCGGAAACTCCAGAGCTGTTAAGTTTTGGAAGAATTCGTCCAAGGAGGTAATTGATAAGTTTGGATCTTGGTTCATGGTGTCAGTCTTTTTGATCTTAGGCAAGGGGCCCATTATATTTTCGAGGGAGGTCTCCAAACTAAGGTTAGTCGGGGACAAGGAACGACAACGTTTATGTGGACTCATATCAGGGCAGCCAGTCGATCTCTTGATGAAGGGTGTTGGGTAATAATGAGGCCCAAAGCAGGTCAACGTTCTGATAATGAAGGCAGGACGCTGGGTCAGGCAATTAGGCCTAACAAACAAACCCCCGGCTGCAAGCTTAGCACAGAAATTGGCTCGGAACCAAATAGATAACCAAAAGCCAAACAAACTTACAGCCAAACCAAAACAGTCTCAGAGATAAAGGGGTTTTTCCCTGGATAGGTTCCAAAAACAAACAGCTCAAAATCCACTCCGAGGATTAAGGGCCTCCACTGGGGTTTGTCGACAAGTCCGGTAATCCGAATTTCAGGCCTTGCAAAGAGAAGTCACAGTAATAGTCTAAGCCAGGATTGCAGGAGCCCTGTCTTGTTGTCTTGTTGTCTTGTTAAAATGTGTCTAAAACCAATAACATAGTTAATTCTTCAACTGGTGAATTACCATTTACATTCTGGCATGGCAGAAAACCTGAATTAAGCTATCCGCATACGTTTGGTGCTCCTGCTTGGATTCATATACCATCGCAATTAAGGCGAAAGTGACAACAAAGAGCAAAGAAAATGTTTTTTGTTGGATATGAATCTAACCACAGATCATTTAGATTTTGGGCGCCAGGTACCACTAGCATTTTTTGTAGTGCTAGTGCTAAGTTCCTGGAGCCTATTGGTTGGGATAAGCTTGAGCAAGCTGGTTACAAAAATGAGGATAGTATTATTATTGATACTCAAATGTTCAATAATACCCCTGAAGAAGAAATAGCTGATGTAGAACCTACTGTAAAGGAAGAAGAGGTTTTAGGGGAGGAAATAGTTGAAACACTGGTTATGAGTCCTGTATTACCTAGAAGATCTACTCGGGTTAAACATCCACCCGACAGGTATCAAGCTAGTGTGGTTTGTCAGGTAAATATAGAACCTTCTAACTACAATGATATTAAATTGTATCCTGCAAAGGATCAAGTAGCTTGGAAGGAAGCTATGGCTAAAGAACTTAAATCGTTAACTGAGTTGAATGTATATGAAAATGTTAATTTACCACCAGGCGAACATTTAATTGGTTGTAAATGGGTTTATAAATTAAAAACTGGAGTTGATGGAACTGTAACCCATAAAGCACGATTAGTCGCTCAGATATTCGCTCAGTCTGAAAAAGACTACAATGAGGTTTTTGCTCCCAGTTTGAGAGCTACCACATTGAGAACAATGTTAGTGTGGGCAGCAAAGAATGACTATCAAATTACTCATATAGATGTTGAGATAGCATATTTACATGCACCTTTACAGCACAATATCTATATGAGAAGACCACTAGGTGTAAAAACTGATGAGCGAACTGATCGCTGGAAACTAAAGAAAAGCCTCTATGGTTTAAAGCAATCAGGGTTTGAGTGGAATAGATGTATAGTTAAAGAATTGAATAATATGGGTTTTATTGAAGGTGTAGCAGATAAATGTTTATTTAAACGGGAAAAAGATGGTTTAATTTCTTTTTTACTCTTGTTTACTGATGATATTGCTATTGTAACAAAAACAGAACAGGAGGCAACAGCACTTATTTCTATGTTACAGAATAAATTTAGAATTAGAAATTTAGGTCAAATCAAGCACTATTTAGGTCTTGATATTGTGAAAACTAGTAGAGGGTACAAACTGTCACAAGCTAATAAGATTAGCCAATTGTTAAAACGTTATAATATGGAATTATGTAAGCCTGTGAAGACACCAATGAGCCAGGATTTTAAACATGACAATATTCAAAGTCCTGTATTCAGCAAGGAAATTTATCAATCCTTGATTGGTAGTCTATCGTATATTAGTAATTGGTCTAGGCCAGATATATCCTATAGTGTCAATCAACTTGCTAGGTATAATGCAGAACCAACTGAGAGGCATTGGCAAGCTGCAAAGAAAATACTAAGATATTTAAAACAAACAATGCAATATGCGTTATATTTAGAACCTAACAACGATCTTGTATTAACTGCATATGCTGATGCTAGTTTTGCTACAGATTTAACTACACGTAAATCCACATCAGGTATTGCAATAATGTTAGGGAATTCATTAATAGGATGGAAATCGATCAGGCAAAAGCACATAAGTTTATCAACAATGGAAGCAGAATTTTCATGTCTGTCTTTAATGCGCACAGAACTAGTTTATTATAAACAACTATTACTTGATATAGGCTTAAATGTAAATGATCCATTTGTAGTATTTGAGGATAATCAAGCTGTTATTAAGATGGCAATGAATTTGGCTGTAAAAACAAGAACTAAGCATACTGATATTAGGTACTTGAATGTAAGACAATGTGTACAGAGTAAAATGATACAATTAGAATATTGTATGACGGAAAATAATATTGCTGATAATTTTACTAAAGCTCAGGGTGCAATTCAACATAGAACATGTTGTGAATGTTATGGTTTAAGAATGTAAGCCATTATATATTGTCCTGTCCAAAGGGGAGAATGTTAGGAAATGGTTATTTGTCTAACTAGTTGGTCAGGCAATATATAAACCAACAATGTATGTTTGCAGTCAGAAAGGTATTATATTGCTTTAAGACTGTATTGCATCATCTTGTATCCTGATTGGCTAAGCTCTGTAGCCAATGTAGTTAAGGGAAGTCAGGATCATGGCTTGTGTGGATAATACACCATTTTACCTGGTTATTTGCTGTAACTCTCTACCTGATCTCTCTGCATGATCACTGTTTGATCATAGCTACATGTTGTTTTCTACTATTTATTGAATGCTTTGATATTGAACTTGTTCCTGTTTTGAAACTCAAGAAGAACTGTTTTATTGTGTATGACTACAACTGGTAAGAAGACTTTGTACTTGAAATATCCCTGGATTGATCTTTTAACTCTCATCTTATCTGTGTATGACTTGGATTGTTTTTTGGACTTTGCTTTACCTCTTTCTAAAAGTAAACGACTACAACAACTCAGTGTGTTTGTATGTTAACTGTGATTGTTCACAACCACTCCCAGTCGCTTTTCATGTGTTTACTCAAAGGGTACTCTGTTCAATAACCCACAACATCGGTTGTGAGCCAAGAATATCCTTAACAACCAGCATACCTTCAGGTATGAGAATGAGCCATCTGAACATTACCTTATATTTAACCAGTTGCAAGGATAGGAATTGGTAGTTTCTTCTTTGTTCCCTAACCCTTCTTGGGACTTGTTTCAGGGTCAAGATTTCTTTTCATTTGTAGATCAGTGGCTCATCTCTTGTCCTCCTATAGACTTCATCCCTAGTTGTTTTCCTTGCAAACCTCACAGGGACTTCTCTTGGCAATTTATGTTGACGTGCATAGTTAGTATGGATTCTATAGATCTCATCTATGTCATTTTGAGTCTCTTGTTTACTTTTCTGCAGAATGTTGGCTAGCAGTTCTACCATGAGGTTTAGTAGGTCTTCTTCCTTGTTTTCTACTACATTTTGGAATCTCAGAAAAAAAGCTGATTTCTCCATTTCCAAGTGGACTATTGCCTCTTCCAGGTCTCTATTTGCTGCCATCCATTTTTGTTCTGTTGTTTCTAATTTCTTTTCTGTTTGTTCTGTTCTGGCTTCCACTGTCTTTATTTTCTGTTCATTTCTGGCTATCGCCTCCCACCAGAAGTTGGCAATCGGGCCATTTCTGGCCTCTGGAGGACCTCCGGGGGGTGGGGGGGTGAGGAAGACCGTTTTCACCCTCCCCAGACTCCTAGAGAGGCTCTGGAGCCAGGTGAGAGAGAAAAACGGGCCTACCGTGCCATCACGTGCCAGGAGTGGGGGGAGTGGGGGGCTCACACGCGCATGTGCGGGGCACATAGAATTATGGGTGTGGGCATGCATGTGTGCGACCCCCCCGCCCCCCCGCCACACGATGGCAAAAAGGTTAGCCATCACTGAGCTAAGGGATGCTATAGAATCAGTGGTGGGCTGCTGCCAGTTCAGACCGGTTCAGGCGAACCAGTAGTTCTGATGATCAGCTGGCCCCGCCCATCCTCCCTTGCTCTACCCTGTCCTATATTTCCTTCTTTCTGGCTCAGCTGATTCGCGTGGCACAGCTGATTTCCACACCTCTGCCATTCTACTTACCATGGCTGCTTTAGAAGGTACACAGCTGAGCTTCAAATTGCTGTATTTTGAACGCTGCGCGCAAGTGAAGCGCACACTCACAGAACCGGTTGTTAAACCGGTTGTTAAACCGGTTGCAGTCCACCACTGTATAGAATCCAACATTGGCCAAAACTGAAAGCATTCTCTTAAATGTCTACAGGTGAAACTCGAAAAATTAGAATATCGTGCAAAAGTTCATTTATTTCAATAATGCAACTTAAAAGGTGAAACTAATATATGAGATAGACTCATTACATGCAAAGCGAGATAGTTCAAGCCTTGATTTGTTATAATTTTGATGATTATGGCTTACAGCTCATGAAAACCCCAAATTCACAATCTCAGAAAATTAGAATATTGTGAAAAGGTTCAATATTCTAGGCTCAAAGTGTCCCACTCTGATCAGCTAATTAAGCCATAACACCTGCAAAGGGTTCCTGAGCCTTTAAATGGTCTCTCCGTCTGGTTCAGTAGGAATCACAATCATGGGAAAGACTGCTGACCTGACAGTTGTGCAGAAAACCATCATTGACACCCTCCATAAGGAGGGAAAGCTTCAAAAGGTAATTGCAAAAGAAGTTGGATGTTCCCAAAGTGCTGTATCAAAGCACATTAATAGAAAGTTATGTGGAAGGGAAAAGTGTGGAAGAAAAAGGTGCACAAGCAGCAGGGATGACTGCAGCCTGGAGAGGATTGTCAGGAAAAGTCCAATCAAAAGTGTTGGGGACTTTCACAAGGAGTGGACTGAGGCTGGAGTCAGTGCATCAAGAGCCACCACACACAGACGGATCCTGGACATGGCCTTCAAATGTCGTATTCCTCTTGTCAAGCCGCTCCTGAACAATAAACGTCAGAAGCGTTTTACCTGGGCTAAAGACAAAAAGAACTGGTCTGCTGCTCAGTGGTCC